>RBNI01000025.1:0-54817 GCA_003990745.1 Jimgerdemannia flammicorona | reverse complement strand
TCTTTGAAGCTATCAAGAAGGTCATCTGGCACCCAGATACTTCTGAACACTTGAACTTCTATACCGAGGACCTTGGACACTTCATCAACTACCGGTATATAATGACCCAGCAGCTCAAAGACACTACTGAACGAATGACCCTCTGGCATGACTACGAAATTGGACACCGCCTTTGTAATGAGACTCAAGAAGACGACCGGGAAGGCCTCATTACCGAATTGATAACCACTAGCCAGCTAATCAAGAGAGCCCTCCGTGTCCACCAAATCTTCCGCCATATTCCCTGGGCCATAGCACACCTGTAAGGAGTAACGGCTGGCAGCCTCTCCCGCCTTTCAACTGAAGATGCTGACTGGATAGAATCTGAAGTAACCAACTCTACTGGCAGCAACTGCGTCGCTGTAGGAAGCCAACAAACCGAACCCACTCAGCCAGGTTTCCACACCACCCCACTCCGAGACAACCATCAAGGTCACCTAATGAGTCTTATGGAGATATTTGAAGGTCCACCCATTACCATAGAAGCACCCGTTGGGGCTACCCCAACCACCCACCACTCTGTCAGCCACAATTCACATCTCATCCTTTGGGAACCGAATCAAGAAGAAGCCCAAGAAGTCCCTGTCTTTGAAGAAGAAGCTCAAGAACTCCAAGACCCTGCCCCTGAAGAAACCCCCTCTGATACTGAAACTGACGAGTTTTCAGAAGAAGAAGAAGAGCAACAGAGAGTCTACCAGTCCTCTGTCCGCATTCAAGCTGTTCAAGGGTTGGAGAATGTTGTTAAAGATGACTGGCCACTTTTCTACCCCCTCACCTCTTGGCCGGCGCTTCCCCCTTTTGAGGAGAGGTATGATGAAGAAGAAATCTTAACCCAGCAAGATTTGCCCACTGCGGACAAAGAGTACTATTTCCTCTAGAAGTACCACCCGTCAGCCGCGAGAATTGTGCAGCCTTCACGTCAGCGTTTTGTCAGCAAGTCCGAATCCAGCGTTGCTATCCAGCACAACCGTTTCCAGCATTTTGTCAGTAAGTCCGAATCCAGCGTTGCTATCCAGTACCACCGTTTCCAGCATTTTGTCAGCAAGTCCGAATCCAGCATTGCTATCCCCTACAACCCAATCTGTAGTAAACAATAGCCTGCACCTCGCATCATGCAAGCCAATAGCACAGCAAAGCTCGCCACAATGTAGTATACCTTAGCCTTAGTCACGCCCCCCCATAGCTAGCAAACTTGTATAAATAACCCATATCTTAGAGTGAATAAACCTCAGTCCATTGGTCTTTTATCTAAACAATGCAGAAGTCTAGTGTAAGATAATACCAACTTAAGTTTTTGAGAAACTTTGGGAAAAGACTCCAAGAGCCAAGGAAAACTCTTGTTTAAGAACCGCCGCTAAGGAAAGCCGCCAGGAAAACTGCCGCCAAGTTAAGGAAATCGACCGCTACAAATATTCAAGTTTCAAGACTGCTGCGCATTCGGACCGCCATTCGACCGCCATTCAAGATTCAAGACCCGGAAAACCCAGCCAAGGAACCCAAGGAACCCAAGAAACAAGACCAGGATACAAGACCGACACCCAGAATGACCGCCATTCCGCCGCCATTCCACACATCCCCAAGTTAAACAAGTAACCGAACATACGACCGCCGTCTTCCGATTTAACCGACCGCTGCGCCATGAACCGTTGACCCCAAGAATTGCCGACTGACCGTCAAAGTTGCTGCCAGCCTGCCAGGAATCTCGGACCCAAGTAATAATTGCCGTCATTAAGCCATCGACCACTAAACTATTGAGCCATCGAACGTTTGAGCCATCAATCATCGACCGTTGTAACCTGCACCCGACCTATCGACTTTGACAACATATCGAATGACCCGATCACATGACCATCGACGTAATCGACCGCGAACGACATACATATTCAAGGCTGCGCTTCACACAAGTGGCACCATTGAACAGTGTTTGAACCTTTAGTAATACAAATCGAATGCCACAATGGCATTAAACAAACAGCATGGTTATGGAACAAAAGAATTTATTTACACCTCCTTGATCATGGGTTCATATATTGCAAAGCAGATAATTATATATATATCCAGTATTATGATAATGAGAGCATAGTATTTATTTGTATATGGGTAGATGATATCATTATCATTGCCAGTAAGAACAGGCTTAATGGAGTAAAGAAAACCCTATGTCAAGAGTTCAAGATGACAGACATGATTGATGCATCCTTCTTTTTAGGAATATCTATTACATATAACAGAAATGTGCATTCTATATATATACCTCTCACAAGAAATATACATATGTCAAAGCCATCCTCAAACACTTTAATATGGATGAATGCAAGCCTATTGACACTTCCATGGATATTTCCATGAAGTTAAGAAAGCCTGACACTACTCCCAAGGATGATGACAATGTGTTTACCAAGAACAGTATCAAAGACATTCTTTATTAGCAAGTGGTCAGCTCTCTTATATATCTAATGCTTGAAATGAGGTCTGATATATCATATGCCATAAATAAGGTGGTGCAGTACTCCTTCTGCTATGATAATTTGCATTGAAGTACTATTAAAAGAATATTTAGATATCTAAAGGGTATGGCATACTATATACTCACATTAGGTAATAGTGATATTGAATTAAGTAGGAGTAATGATAAGAGTAATGGCATCCAGCTATCCAGTGCATATGATGCCAATTTGGCTGGTGACTTAGATAACCATTAGACTATAACTAGATATCTCTTCTATATTGGCAACAAAGGATCTGTCATCTCATGACAAATATATAAGCAATCCTCTATTATAATATCATCTATGCAAGCTGAATATCAGGCTTTATCATTGGTAATAAAGGAAGCTATATGACTCTGTAAACTATTATAGAAGCTCAGCTTTATACAAGAAAGTACTATACTATATCAAGATAACCAATCTATGATTGCACTTACCAAGAATCTGGTATATAACAGCAGAACAAAACATATTGATATACAGTATTATTTTATATATAAATGTATAGAAACTAGTACTATATACCTAGAATATATCCCCATAGAGTATATGATCACTAATTCACTTATAAAAGCTCTTTCAAAGCTGAAGTTTGAGCTATATTGTAAAAGAATGGATATTATGCTAATATTTGCTTAATCATGAAACATTTTTTAGACTACAAAAAGCCTCTCTTACCATATTACATATTATATATACATTTGACATCTATGAGTAGATTATATATATTATATTCTTTATATTCTTCACTTATGGATATTTTTGAGTATATTTTGGAACACCTTTCAACCTATAAAAATTCCTTACCAGTCTTTTACTACATTCTTTACCTATTTTCATACTTATAAGCAGGGAATTTTGACCTTCTGTAGTTATCTAAATAGTATTCCATTAGTCATATTTAGTTTACTCTAGTTTGCTTCTATTCTAGTTTGTATTTTTTTTTTTTAGGTTATATATCTCATTGAGTGAGAGTGTTGAGATGGCAACTTGATATGCCAGTATATGACCTTATGTCATTCTATCAGACTTATATCATTCATCAGTAATGTAGAGAAATATATGACCTACACAACTTCAATAAAGTGTATCTCTTTCCAACAATATATATATATCTCACAAGTGACATATATCTAAACAATTCTAAAGAAGTTCAATATGAGTAAATATAAGCTTATTAATATATTGATAGAGACTTTTATAAAATTAAAGAAGTCAAATAACAATATATCTAAGAATGATAATAATATATCTATTAAGAATACTGCTAACAATCTCTATTGATAAGTTATTAGTTCTTTATATATTAATATTTAGAACAAAGTCTGACAAATCTAGTACTCTTAATGAATCAAATCAAAGATCCAATTTAATTTGAAATTTGATTTATACTCTATTTTTCGAAATATAATAATTTAATGAATACATTATGTCTAATTTTAATAGTCTTTAGCTTGTTAGATTCTTTTATATAAGGTCAAGTTATTAGATTTCTAAAAATAGAGTTCAAATTGGACCCTTGATTTAATTTGAATTTAATTTGCTTTAAAATTTATTTGAATTAAAAAATCTTCAATTTTATTTGATTCAAATGATCCACAATTTAATTTGATTCAAATTAATTTAATTTATTTGGAAGTACTAGACATATTCTATACTATTAACAATATGATACAGTATTATTCACTCTATAATAATATATATTAATTAGCAATTAAGATAATATTCAGATATTTAAGGAGATTAATATATCCCTTTAACTGTTTTGTACCTATATTTAGAGGTAAGATTTTAAATGTTTATAACTTTGAAATCATAATAGCTTTTAAAAAAAATTTACCAATAATTTTTTATATAATAATTCTATCTTTGGTAAAAATTTGATTTTTTTTTTTTAAATAAATTGAGATATATTTTTAACAGAAAAACAATATTTCAAAAAATCATTTTTTTCAAATCTTAATTTGACTGCTAAATTATTTTAAAAGATGATCTTATCTATAGTCAAAGAAATATATTATATATTATCATGTAGTGGTTACTGAGTCCTTCAAATATACCAGATTCTCTTCAAAGTATATCTCTTAGACTAACTCAAGTTTGTTATAAGCAAGTTCTTATTAGAGTACCTTCCCAAGGTCTTATAGTCCTTAAACTTCTTATCTTTAAACTATCTTGTTATCTCTTATATTGCTTGCAAGGAAGTGTATATATTGCACTAAGTAGACTGACTTTATTTCAGAGGAAATAAGAGAGATATTTATACAAAATATAATTCAATAGTTGCTAAGATATAAAGCTAAATATAAATTCCAATAACTAAAATAAAATACATATCAGGATAGAAAAAACTGCTAAGTTCCAGGGTTGGTACAAATGGTTGCATAGGATCAGGATACTGATATAATTTCAGTGATACAGAAAAATGGTGTTGGAATAATTCAGTATTACATCAGAATGCCAGTGCTGACATAATTCAGTATCACATCAGAATGCCAGTGCTGGCATAATTCAGTATTATCAAAGGACTTTAGAGCAGAATATTCAAGACCATAGAGACTTTATCCTCATCAGAGGTCAGGATGTCTTCGAAGGAGATGAGGTCTGCAAATTCATCATCATCACATAGGTTGTGTGTTTTGTGTATATCATGTATCTCATGTATATCACACAGGATGATATCATCACCAATGACATCATCACGTTTGGCAGTAGTGGGAACAAGGAGGTCTGGAGCTCTCTAGTCTATGAGGTTCTCTTCTACAAAATAGGGGACAAATGTGGGATCTTGGGGAGGTCTAATCTGGATACTGGGGTCTTGGAATACTGAGATCAATCCTTATAGGAATTGGTCTGGGTTGTCCTGGAGGATGGGATGTCAGAAGTTTTCTACTTTATTACTATTGAGAGTGATAGTGGACTGGGCTTCTGTAGCCATCCTGGCTTCTAGTACATTGATACAGTAGGCTGACAGGTCTCTGAAGTCTGAGACTCTAACATACTCCAAGTTGGGGATTGACCATGGTGCATGCCTGAAGATCTGGTGAATTGTCCTAGCTGTCCTTGTTTTGTATATATCCATGAGAGTGGTATCTTGTAGCTCTTAAGTGCTGGCCTGTGGGAATTCCCAGTAGAGAAGGTTTCCTATTTCATACTTCTGCCACATTTGGAGACATTCAGTAGCAATGGTGATCCTTGTTTCCATTTCACAGTGGTAGAGGATATAATGATAAGGTCATCAGTACCCCACTAGGAGTCCTTCTTGAGCAGGTCCTCATGGCTCTTCTGATGTCTTGGAACATCCTTTCTTCAATTGAGGTGTCTTGGTGGTTCCTTGATCTTGAGGTTTGGTGAGCAGTAGACATTTCATTTGTAGTACATCTTTAAGCTATTTTGGGATTGGTGGGTCTTGTTGATTACTGCTACTGCAGTTCCTTGATCCTTCTTTTATATTCCTCAAGACATCTATACTGTGGTCACAATGACTCACAGTTGGTCATCATTACTCATCTTGTATGCCGTATGATCTTCTTGTACTCCAATCTGGTGGCTTGTAAGGAAAAGCTGTCTCCTGTACTGATGTCATCATTCTGGGGTCACTGTTACATCTTTCTCTTGAATAAGGATCTTCTTGAATATCCTTGTTCCTTAGTCCAGTTCTGAAAAATTTGCTGATCCCATAACCTCTGGCAAGGGGTCAAAAAGTGGTGTTTATGGACTGGCATCTTCTCTTTGTATTTTGGCATGATGGTGAAAAATTGCTCCCTTCATATAGAGTAAGGGCCTGATTCTGATCTTGACTAATAAGTTGATAGTTCGAACTCCTCTGGCTTCAAAAGTCTCATAGATGAGTAGTTGCTGGTACCATATCCCTTAGAGAATGGTTTAGATAGATAGTCTGTTGGTTACAGGACATGCTGTTATAATTCGCAGACTAGAACCTTATGGGTGGTCATCATATATTGCTTCTCTTATATAGGTTCATAGTACTTCTTGAGTCTGTTCCTATGTACTATGGTAGGCAGTATAGTTCCTGAGATTTTTCTAAGCCAGAAGGTAGTTCTCTTGATATCTTGCACATAGAAGAGTCCTTCCTATTTGGGCTCCAGTTTTCGTGACCATGAGGCTTCTACCATATTTTGATACAGTAGGACCTTTTCCCTGATTTGAATGGGTTCTATGGTCATGTGATTCTTTTCTGTATTTTTCCTTATCAGTGCTTGTGACTTGATGATGTAATCTTCAGTCTTCTTCCTAATTTGGTATAGTCTCTGGATTTCTGCATCAATCTATCTCCAAGTTAGATCTAGATTTGTAGCTGAGGTTCCATCAGAATCTTCTTCTCCAAAGAGCAGTTCTCTTGGGGTAAAGTGTGTGCTCTGTGACCATATATCTTATAGGACAGAGAGGGCAGTTAGGAGGTAGTTATCTCAATTCTCATATGTCTCTAAGATCTTTGCCAGAATATTCTTGAGAGTCTTGTAGGTTCTCTCTATCTGTCCATTTCCTTGAGGGTGGTACATGGTAGTCTTGATGTACCGAATCTTGTATTTCTGATATATTATCTTGTGGAATCCATTGACAAATTCTGTGCCACAGTCTGTTGTGATTTGCTTTGGTGTCTTGTAGTGGCAGATGATTTATTGGTATAGGAAGTTGGCTATAGAGAGGGCATTGGCTTCTTATAATGCTCCTGCTTCTATCTATTTAATAAAGAGGTCTACAATAACTATAATATAGCAGTTTCCTGATAGTATTACTAGTAGTGACCTAATTATATCTATTGTGATGTAGTGGAAGGGGATAGGCTCAATTCTTGATGACCTGGATACCTGGTCTTGCTGATCTTGTTTCTGATTTTGGCACTTGTCACACCCTTTGACAAATTGGTGCAGGTCTTCTTCTATTTTGGACCACTATATAGTTCTTCCTTGCCTTGTCATATGTGTTGGTTCCTCCTAGGTGTCCTTGCTCATATACTTCTTTCATTACTTGAACTTCTGGTGTTCAGGTATTACTAGCTTTCCTTCTTTTCTGAGTATAGTGTTGTCTAGTTCAAACTGTTTCCAAGTCCAGTTGATGATGGTGATTGTCCAAGGTTCAAAGTGGTTGGACATCTTCCACTGCTCAAGATACATAGCTGATTAATCCATAGTATAACTCTTTATTCATATTGAATAGTCTTGATGGGGGTGTTTCAGGGTATCCTTGAGAGTATATCGGTATTGGTATTAGTTCTTCCTGAGTGATGCTTGACAGTAAAGTCATACTCTTGCAGCCTGTAGATCCATCTGGCATATATTCCTTTGAAGTTCAGAGTGTGGAATAGCCAGGCAAGAGCAGAATGGTCTGTTTGAATAGTAAAGTATTTCTCAGCTTAGTAGTAGAACTTGTCTACTGCCCAAACTACTGCTAAGCATTCAAGCTTGTATGACTCATAGTTCTGTTCTACTCTGCGGGTACCTTGACTTACATAGGAGATAACATATTCATGTCTATCTTTCTTCTGAGCTAGGACTGCTCCAAGTTCTATAGTACTTGCATCTGTCTGCAGGGTTAATTCTAGGTTCCAATCTGGTCTTCTGAGGATAGGTGCTTGGGTCAACCTGGTCTTGAGTTCATTGAAGATTTCTTGGCATTCCTTTGTCCATTCGAATTTGGTTTCCTTCTTCAGTAGCTCATAGATAGGTGCTGCAATGTTGGAGTATCCTTTGATGAATCTTCTATAGTAGCTGGCCAGTCCAAGGATGATATGGACTTCTGTGGTTGTTCTGAGTCTTGGGTAGGCTGCAATAGCCTCAATCTTCATAGAGTCTGTGTTCTGATCTGGTTGATGAGGTGTCCTAGGTAGGCAATTTCTTGAGCTGCAAACTTGCATTTCTTGGGCTTGATGTAGAGGCCATACTCCTTGAGCTTCTTGAGAGCTAGCTGTATGTGATTGACATGTTCCTGTGCAGTGTTGCTGAAGACGATTATATCATCAACATAGACAAAGAGCTATTTTCCAATCTCATTGCTGAAGACTCTATTCATCATTTACTGAAAACTTACTGGGGCATTGCATATTCCAAATGGCATTCACAGGTAAATATAGGTGACACCAAGTATGATAAAGGCTGATTTCTCACTGGCATCTTGAGTGAGACCAATCTGATGGAAGCCTGAGAACAGATCCAAGGTAGTGTGGTATTTGGCTTCACTTCTAAGAGTGGTAAGGATTTCTTGAATATTTGGTAAGAGCTGCCTATCCTTCTTAGTGATTGCATTGAACTTCCTGTAGTCAATACAGAGTCTTAGTGCAAACTCTCCAGACTTGCTTCCTTTCTTCAGGGCAAGGACAATGGGTGAAGCCCAGGAACTGATAGCTTGCTTGATGATTCTGGCTTCTTCCATTTCCTTGAGTTCTGCTCACAGCTATTCTCTGTAGGCAGGTATAGGTCTGGCTTTCTGATAGATAGGCTTGGTATTACTAGTGTCAACTTTGTGGTAGTACTTGGGTTCTTCATTGTAGATATCCCTAAAGTCTGTAGTAAGTACTCCTTTGTTCTGATACAGGATCTTAAGAAGTTGTTCTTCTAGAGGAAAGTTTTCTCCAATGGTATATATGTGCTTGTTCTGGTCCCTGTCTTTCTTGTGCTCAAGTTCTGTAATCTTGGTAGTGGCATAGGCTCCTCTTCCAGTAGATCCAAAGCCTTGTTCTCCTCTCTTAGTCTTGATGAGTTTGATGGTTTCAGTGATCTTGGGCTTCTTGATTTCATGGATCAGCATCTGGCCAATCCTGTCATGCTTCTTGAGTTCAAATGGAGTGGTGGGGTTGTGATTCCTGACTATAAGAAAGATCTCACCAGTGTAATCAGGGTCAATTACTCCTCCTTCAACTGAGATTTCACTTTTGGCCAGACTGCTCCTGGTCTTGATAATTCTGGCATAGTTCTCTGGCAGTTTGACTCCAATTCCAGTGCCAAGTAGAGTGGTGGTCTGTGATTCAAGGGTAGTATCTTGAATGCTGGCAAGGTCCATTCCTATGGCTCCTTCAGTCTTGTATTCTGGGATCTTGGCTTCAGGGTAAAACTTCTTGACCTTGAGAGTGATGTCTGATTCATCATCACTGTCAGCTTGAAGCTCAGGGGGCTGGTCATCTTCTTTGGCTTTTATTTTAGCTTTTGTGGCTTCTTGCTCATATTTCTGTTGGTGGATTTTCCTGACTTCACTGATACAGGACCAGCAGTCATTCAGGTGTTCAGAGCAGTACATCCTAGTACTATGGGGGCATCTTCCTTGAGGGGCATAGCCATCGATGATCTTGTTGGTCTACTGCTCATCTGTGAGCTTGGGTGTCTTGTTCTTATTCTTGTTCTTGTTCACCAAGTGCATGAAGACTTCTGTGTCCTTTTCATCTCCTTCCTCTATGTCTAGTAGGACTCCTTTATGGACATTGATAGAGACTCATATCTTTCTTCCTCTATAGTTGATCTGCATCTTCTGGATATTGAGATCAATGATAGCCTTGGCCTTGTGAAGCCATTGGTTGCCAATGAGGATGTCATAGTTGGTGGTGATTATAACAATCACATCTACTGGGATGGTAGCTCCTTCTATCTTGATGGGGACTTCTCAGATTTTGCCAAGGGGGATAGCTCATGTACTATTTGCTGTAATATAGATTATCTTGGTAGACTCTTCAATATTCCAGCCTAAGTGGTCAATTGTCTTCTTACTCATGAGGCATCCTCCAGCACCAGTATCAATGATGGCATCAAAGATACAATCTTCGATCTGACATAGGGTATAGGCTGATGTCTTGTACTGGTCTTTGGATTCTTTGCCTGAGTCTTCTGATTCTTCCTGTACATTGTGAGCTTCTACAATCTTGTACTCTTGATTCTTGACAGTAGTTGCAAGTCCTACTCTCAACTGCTGTCTGAAGGCAGGGACTTCAGCTAGCTGTTCAAAAGTAGCATTGACCTTCTGTTCTTTGAAATCCTTATCAATATCATACTGGTAGATCTTGGTCTTGCACAGCTTCTGTTCCTTCTTGCTTTCACTTTCTCCTGAGACTGGAGTAGTGTCTTTATTGATTTGGTAGGGAGCTTCATCTAACTCCATGTCTTGATCAATCTCCTCAAGTTGAGTCTTACTTTGAATAGTGACAGCTGGGGTCTTTTTTGGTCTTCCAACTGACTTGCTGTTGCTCTTCTTGTCATAGGGCTTGGACCAGGTTCTGGTACCTTCAGTAGTAGGGTAGAATTTGAGCTCCTCATAGTATTCTTCATCATCAGTATCACCAATCTCCTCAATGACTACTGCATTGGTTTGTTCTCTGGTTCTGCTAGTATTGCTTGGTTGGGCTTTACATCTTGTTTCAGTCATGCAATTCTTTATATAGTGGCCTTCTTTTCCATATCTGAAGCATGCAATATTGCACTCTTCTGTAGCAGCTACAAATCTCTGCACTGGTCTCCTATTGATGCTTTGGACTTCTCTAACAACATCACCAAGGTGTGCAGTCATTTTGGCAAACTACTTGGTGAGTTCCACCACTGGGTCAGCCTTGGCTGTCTTTGGGATAGGTGGGGATGGTTGTCTGTTTACAACTATGGTAGATATGATACTAGTTGGCTTTGATGGCTCTATCTTGATACTAGTTATTTTCTTCATTGAGTATTCAGCAGGGTTTCTGGCAGTCCAATATCTCTGTACAAAGATCACTTTCTGATCAAGAATCAGTGTAGCTAGGGTAGATTAGATTGTTAGGGCAATTTCAGGGTGAACTCTTTTGAGAAAGGTTGAATCCACTATTTGTTCCTTAAGGGCATCATTATAGCTAGCTAAGATAATCTGGTAGCAGATTCAGATATAGAATGAGTTGGGATCTTCACTGAGTCTCTGGCAGATAGTATTGAGTTGATCCTTGAGAGCTTGCTTGATCTCTTCAGTATAGTATGTTGTTCTGAGGAAGGCCTTCATATTGGCAAGTTTGGCTGCACTATTATCAGCAATAGTGGCTATATTGAACTTGTCTCTAGCAGGTCCTCTGAGGCTGACTGATAGAAGGGCCAATTGTGCATCTACACCAAGGGCTTGTACAGCAGTAAATTGTTCAAAGTCTTCAATGAAGGTCAGGATTGACTCTTCAGTAATATATCTATAGAATGTGGAGAGACATATTTCTATCTTATCTTGAATTCTTGTAGGGGTGACTCTTGTAGTCAGGGTAGTTGTTGTGGTAGTTGTTCGTTTTTCAGCTTGAAAGTGAGGGATTTGTCTTGAATCACCAGCCAATGGGCACATAGTGGTTACTGAGTTCTTCAAATATATCAGATTCTCTTTAAGGTATATCTCTTAGACTAACTCAAGTTTGTTATAAGCAAGTTCTTATTGGAGTGCCTTCCCAAGGTCTTATAGTTCTCAAACTTCTTATCTTTAAACTGTCTTGTTATCTTTTTGATTACTTGCAAGGAAGTGTATATATTGCACTGAGTAGACTGACTTTATTTCAGAGGAAATAAGAAGAATATTTATACAAAATATAATTCAATGGTTACTAAGATACATATAAAGCTAAATATAAATTCCAATAACTAAAATAAAATGTCAGGACAAGAAAAACTGCTAAGTTCTAGGGTCAGTATAAATGGTTGCACAGGATTAGGATACTGGTATAATTTTGGTAGTATAGGAAAATAGTGCTGGAAAAATTCAGTATCACATCAGAATACAGATGCTGGCATAATTCAATATCACATCAGAATGCCAGTGCTGGCATAATTCAGTATCACCAAAGGACTTTAGAGCAGAATGTTCAAGACCACAGAGGCTTTATCCTCATCAGAGATCAGGATGTCTTTGAAGGAGATGAGGTCCACAAATTCATCATCATCATATAGGTCACATGTTTTGTGTATATTATGCATCTTACATATGTCACATGGGATGACATCATCACCAATGATGTCATCACATTTGGTGGTGGTGAGAACAAGGAGGTCAGGGGCTCTCCAGTCTATGAGGTTCTCTTCCACAAAATAGGAGGCAAATGTGGGGTCTTGGGGAGGTCTAACCTGGGTGCTTGGGCCTTGGAATACTGAGATCAATCCTTGCAGGAATTGGTCTGGGTTGTCCTGGAGGATGGGATGCCAGAAGTCTTCTACTTCATCACTGTCAAGGGTAATAGTGGACTGGGCTTCTATAGCCACCCTGGCTTCTAGTGCATTGATATGGCAGGCTGACAGATCTCTGAAGTCTGAGACTCTAACATACTCTAAGTTGGGGATTGACCATGGTGCATGCCTGAAGATCTGATAAATCTTCTTAGCTGTCCTTATTTTGCATATATCCATAAGAGTGGTATCTTATAGCTCTTGAGTGCTGGCCTGTGGGAACTTCTGGCAGAGAAGGTTTCCTATTTCATACTCCTGTCACATTTGGAGGCATTCAGTAGCAATGGTGATCCTTGTTTCTATTTTATGACAGTAGAGGATATAATGATAAAGGTCACCAGTACCCAGATTGACACTAGGAGTCCTTTTTGAGCGGGTCCTCATGGCTCTTCTGATGTCTTGGAACATCCTTTCTTCAACTGAGGTACCTTAGTGATTCCTTGATCTTGAGGTTTGGTAAGCAGTAGACATTTCATTTATGGTAAGTCTTTGAGCTATTTTGGGATTGGTGGGTCTTGTTGGTTGCTGCTACTGCAGTTTCTTGATCCTTCTTTTATATTCCTCAAGATACTCATACTATGGTCACAATGACTTACAGTTGGTTATCATTGCTCATCTTGTATGCCATATGATCTTCTTGTGCTTCAATCTGGTGGCTTGCAAGGAAAGGCTGTCTTCTATACTGATGTCATCATTCTGGGGTCACTGTTACAATATTTATATTATATAATTAATTGAGGAAGAGTGCATAATATATAATAAGAGCAGTATCTGGTTATCTGATATATATATATAATACTAATTGGATCAGAGACCTGGATGATTATCAGTCTTAGTACTCCTAATAAATCAAATCAAATTAAATTTGACCCAATTTAATTTAATTCAATCAAATCAAAGGTCCAATTTCATTCAAGATTTGATTTGAACTCTATTTCTTAAAATATAATAACTCAATAAAAACATATCCAAATTTAATAATCTTTAGCTTGTTAGATTCCTCTATATAAGAGAAATCTAATAAGTAAAAGATTATTAAATTTAGACATATTTTTATTGAGTTATTATATTTCAAAAAATAGGGTTCAAATTAGACCCTCAATTTAATTTGAATTGAAAAATCCTAATTCAAATGACCCTCAATTCAATTTAATTTAAATTGATTCAATTTATTTGTAAGTACTAGTCAGTCTATAACTAGGTATCTTTTTTCACATTGACAATAAAGTTATCTTATAGCAAATATAAAAGCAAAGTTCTATAGTGTGACAGTTGATCTGAATTAGGAATATGAATCAGAGGAATAGACATTTGATCATAACACCTGAATCTAATTCCCAAATATAGTATAGTCTTATAAATAGCAGTCATATTTTGCAAATATTAAAGTATTTGCAAATGTTAAAAATTTTGCAGATATTAAAGTTTTAGCAATCATCAAAGATTTAGCAGATGTTGAAAAGTAACTTATAGGAAATATAGTTATAACTTAGCCACCTTATAGCTTGCAAACTTATATAAATATTCCCAGTATCTAGAGTGAATAAACCTTAGATTGAAATAGTTCAAAGCAAAGAGAAAGCAAAGAAACTAGTAAGCCTGTGGGCAGATATACTTTGAACTTACCCACCTCTATATCTCAAGAACTCTGTAGAGTCAAGAAGATCAAGTTTTTAAGATACAGAAATCCAACATACTTATTTAGTTATACATCTGCTACATTACAACTTGGTGCTCATGGTTAGTGATTTAAGATGAATCTCTAACTTTTAAGCTAAACAATGAACAACTACTATCACCTTAACAACCCTATAAATTGAATCAAGACATCTAGACAAGATGGATATGAGACCATCAGTATTCCACAAATATAACTCAGATGAATCAATCATCTCATTCATTGATGACTTCAAGTAGTATGTTACTCTAAGGACTCTGATAGCAATACAGCAAGTAGCCCTCCTGTCCTTCAGTCTCTGAGGACCAGTAAGAGCAGTATTTATAGCTATAACTTATGTAAAAAATGATGACAATACCATGCTAGCAGTACAGAAGGTCTGACTCTGAACTATCTATTATATAGATGAGATCAAGCAAGTACTGAAGAATCAGCTCAATATAATATATCAAGGAATAAGTGAGAATCTAAACACATTCTATACCAGAATCTAATATCAGATAATCCTTGCAGATTATGCTGATGCTATTTAAGACTAAGTAACTGAAGCAACCTTTATTAAAGAAGTCTACCCTGAGATAACCATGGCCATCTGATCATCATCAGTAGTCCTAGATTTTCTACAGAAGGTCACCTATGCTCAGCAATATGGGATTGCTAGATATCTACAAGGTTACATAATAGAAAGAGTCATTAGAGTCAGAATTGAAGCACTTAAGGCAACTAGCATAATTCTCATCACAGTGATCAATCAAAACACACCTCAGCCAAGAGCAACAGAGCAACAGAGAAACAGTGACCCTATAGAGAAACTTGCTAAGAAGTTTGTCAAAATGATAGCCCATTTCAGAGATATGGTAAAGAAAATTAGAGAAAGAGATTACCACCAAGATTAGAAGTTTGCTGCCACTACAGACAAGAAGAGAGGTACCTGCTACACCTGTAGAGAAGAAGACCACTACTTATATAAATGTATGAGTAAAACTAAGCACAAATCCCAGCCAAGTAATGCTATTTGAAATAAGGAACAGGCTAATACTATTATCTTTGAAAAAATCAGAGAATCTGATAAAGAAGAATGAGAAGCCTTCTCTGCTGAAACTGTTAAGAAGGATGTCTGCAAGCAACCCTACAGAAGACCACCAGAGAGATCCAAGAAGAACCCTGTAGAAAAACAGATGGAAACTACTACAGAAAGCCAAGGTGAAGAAACTGATCAAGATATAGAACTAGAACAGACTGTTTAAGATATCATTCAAGAAACTACCTCAGCTAGTAAAGGAGAAAAGGAGAAGAAGCTTCACAAGAGCAAGACTTTCAAATATATTATCTTCAAGGATCTTAGTCAACAAACAATCAATGCAACCTTTAGCCAGCTAGTAGAAATACCCACATTCAGATAGTAAATGAGATTTGGACTTACCAAGACAACCAAGGAACAAGAATAGAAGATAACTAAGGCCAACAATGTTCAAGAAGACTCTGGAGAAAAGAGTGAAGATATTGTAAAACCTCTGCCTATATAATCTGTCAAATTGAAGATAGAATCTTTGAGTCATTATTGACACTGGAGTAGGAGAATACCTCCTCAGCAAGAAAGCAGCAGACCACCTAGGTTGGGAGGTTGTAGAAGTAACCAAATTGATATTCATCACAGTAGATAGCACAAGAGCCATACCTTTAGGAAAGATCCTAGATGTTTCCATCAAGTTTAGAGGAGTAACTATCCCAGTAAATATGATTATAACTAATACTATCAACTATAATATACTTATTAGTAACCAGTGGCTTCATAAAGCCAAAGCAATAATTGATCTCAATTCCCAGAAGATGCAAATTCCCATCAATGTCAACAAAGGAGTACTGCCTGAGATAGAGAAAGAAAAAAGCAAGCAAGAAGAAGTCTATATAGTAACTACTTAGAAAAAGAAGAAAAAAGTTAGATGGATCAGTGAAGAAGAATGGTGCAAAAGGATCATTAAAGAATATGCATCACAAGAAGTCTGCTCTCATGAAATCAAAATGAACTATATGAAACATATTGATGATTGCTATCAGTGTATCAGCAGAATCAAGAAAATCTACTATAAAAGAAGTCAGAAGGCCCTTGAGAAACAAGCAAGATAAGAAAAGGAGGAGGAAGAGGATGATGAATCATCAGCCCTCCTGGAGGACAGTAATGATGAAGAAGAAATCAAGGTCAAGATTTGAAAAATCCACCCTAATGTAGTTCTACCAGAATATAAGTCAGAGAATACAGCTGGAATAGATATTACCATAGTAGAGGAGACCATACTCAAGCCCCAGACAACTATCCTACTCACAACTAGCCTAGAGATAACTATTCCAAAAGACCATATTGGGATCCTCAAGATAAGAAGTAGCCTGGCCAAGAGTGAGATTACTATTGAAGGAAAAGTCACTGATTTGGATTATATTGGAGAAATACTACTCATTGCTAGAAACTATAACCCTACAATTCTATTTCCAATCAAGAAGAAGGACTGATTGGCAAAGATGTTGATCTTCCCAGTTTTTCAGCCAAAGATCATAGAAGTCCAGAAGTTAGAGAAAACAAAAAGAGAAAAGTAAGGATTTGGATCAATAGGAAGAGGAGTATTCACCAGTATCAAGATTACTGAACTGGATCATAAGAAAGAAGAAATCACAAATAAGTACAGCTACACCATTAGAAATGAATTTCCACTTAAGATAGAACTCAAGAAGATACTCTACAAATTTGAGGATGTCCTAGCTATATACTTCAAGAATATCAAGGAAAAGACTTCACACTACTATCATGATGTAGATACAGAAGACACTGAACTAATTTACCAAAAAGTAAGACCAATTCCATCAGCCTATTGTAAATGGCTCAGAGAAGAAATCAAGCAAATGAAAGAAGTCAGTATTATCAAAGAAGCCAGCAGCCTTGGGCTTTACCAGTTGTACTAGCCCTGAAAAAAGAAAGCAAACTAGGAGAATTTACCTCAAGGCTCTGCACTAATTACAGGAAGCTCAACCTAGCTATAAAGAAGAATTTCCAACTACTGCCCCTCATCAGTAACATTCTTGTAACTCTGGAAGATGATGCACAGTATTACAAAACCTTGGATTTATACTCAGGATTCTACCAGATTGGTCTCACTGAAGCAGCAAGTGAAAAATCAGCCTTCATCACCTCAGATAGAACTTATGTCTACCTGTAAATATTATTTGGAATGTACAATGCACTAGCAAGCTTTTAGTAAATGATGAATAAAATCTTCTGCTATGATATGAGAAGATAGATGATGGTTTATATAGATGATGTTATTATCTGCAGCAAGACAGCCAAAGAATATCTGCAATATATCCAGTAGATGATAGAGAAGCTAAGATAGTATGATCTTTATATTAAGTTCAAAAAGTGCAAGTTTGCAGAAATCAAGATCTCCTATCTTGGATATATCATCAACTAAGATGGAATACATACAGACCCACTCAAGATTTAAGCAGTAGTAGTATATCCAAGACCCACTACTGTCACTGAAGTCCAAGTCTTTATAGGACTTGCCTCATACTACCACAGATTTATTGGAGGATTCTTCAATATCACAGGCCCAATTTACAAACTCAATAAGAGGGATATCAAGTTCCAATAGACTAGCAGGCAATAAAAAGCATTCAATGAACTCAAGATCAGACTGACCAAGTACCTATTCTCAGAAGACCCAATTGGACTCAAGAATTCATACTGTAGATTGATGCAAGTATACAAGGACTAGGAGCCATTCTGGCTCAAAAGAAAGACAAAGTAGAATATGTTATTATATATCTCAGCTGAGGGACCCAATGAGTTGAAAAAGAATATAAATCCTACAAGTTGGAATATCTTGCAGTCATCTGGGCTATACTACTATCTTGCTGGAAGATACTTCACCATTCAGACAGACTACTCAGCCCTTAAATAGCTACTGACCACTGGGCAACGTAAAGGAATCTATATCAGATAAATTATGAAGTTGCAAGCTTATGATATAACTATTTTATACCACTCTGGAAGAACCAATACTAATGCAGATGCTCTCTCACAGACACTCCAAAGAACTGTCAAATAGCAAATCAACTATAAATAAGAAACTTTACTATAGAATTATCACTTACCTGAGAGTCTCAATATCTGGAAGAATGAACACAAATAATTATCAATAGAACATGGAAACAATTTGAGACTGATAGAGAAACACTGAAGAAAGAAAAACTACTAGTCATATCCAAATACAAGAATGAGCAAGCAATGAAAGCAGTATATGAACTCAGTTATCTAGGAGGAATAAATACCTACAAAAAAGTAAGAAGAATAATGTGGTGGCCAGAAATAGAAGGAGATATCAGATGATTTGTCAAGACCTGCAATAAATACTAGAAACAGAAACAAGACCAATAAAATCAGACCCCAGGATCAGTACACATAGAACCAGTACCCTTTATACATATTGTAATAGATATAATTGGCCCCCTATTCTTAACTTTAAATAGTAATCAATATATCATTGTCATTGTAGACCTTTTCACAAAATGGATAGAGAAAGAACCCCTCAAAGAAGCTAATGCATAGTCAATTACCAATTTCTTCTATAAAGAAATCATCTGCTAATTCAAGATCCCAACACAAGTAACAACAGATAAAGAAATAGAATTTGTGAACTAGATCTTTGAGGTTCTCTTTAAGAAGTATAAGATCCAGTATATTTGAACTATAGCCTATTACTCTCAGAGAAATGGATAAGCAGAAAAGACTAATAAGACTCTCAAGAATGTCATTGACAGGTTAGACAATAACTATGAAAACTGAGATCACTATCTGCTAATAGCATTATCTGCTCTCTGAGATATCTGATCACAAAGCACCCATTTCACCTCTCTAGAAATGCTGTTCAGAGAAGAAAGTTCTTAAGGAATCCTATTGTTCAATAGAGATACTATATAGAGATATATAGATACAGAAATATAGAGACTATATCAAATCAGAAAGAAGGCCAAGGATTACATAACCAAGGTGCAGACACTATAGCAGAATAATGTGGAAAAGATTTACAAGCCTCTGTAGATTATCAAGATAGGAGATAAAGTCCTAGTATATTAAAATATTAGAAGCTTCATAGTCATGAAAACTAGAGCCTAAGTGGGAAGGACCTTATATTGTGCAAAATATAAAAGAAACTACCTTTTGACTACAAAAACTCTTAGACATAGTCATCCCTACAACTATTCACTAAAACTGACTCAAAAAGTATTTGTATTTATGCTAATAACTGGGACTATATTTCTTATACCTGTTGAGGTTACATCTATAGTTGGAAGAATACTCATGATTGGTATATCTTTTTCCATACTTATGTTGCTAGACTGGTCTTCTGACATTTCTAGCATATATATAGTATATTTAAAGAGGTGTTTTTGCTATAGCTGCTTAGTACTTGCAGGGCTCATAACCTTTATTAGAAAGAGGAGTACTTTATTGAAGTTGTATAGATCATATATTTCTCTACATTACTGATGAATGACATAAGTCTGATAAAATGGTATAAGGTCATGTACTGGTATATTGAGTTGCTATTCCAACATATATAATATATATATTTCAGTTATATATAATTAATATTTTCTATATTAGCCATATCTATCATCTTGAACTCTCAGTATAGAGATTTCTTTACTTCATTAAGCTGATTTTTTCTAGTAATGATAATTATGCCATCTACTTATATATCAATGAATACTATACTACTATTATAATAATATTAAATATATATAATTATCTACTTTATAATATATAAAGTTATTATTAAGAAGATATTAATTAATTCTTTTATACTATAATTGTACTAATTATTTGATATTATATATTTTTTTATATAATTTATATATGATATATGAGCTCACTATTTCATATTCTTATAATTGATGAATATTTATATATTTCAGTATCTATATCACTATTTTAAAAAACTATCTTTATATCTATTTGATAAATTTTGAGATTATATAAAGTGTTAATTACAAAAAGTACTCTAAGTAAAGTAAGCTTGAATACTAATAAGAATGTTTTATTAGAATCTATACTATAATATTACAAGTAATAATTAGTAATAAAATAGACTTTATAGCAGTCTATATACTCAAAGAAGAGAAATTAACTATCTTTAAGATCTCTCTACTAGAGTCAGATGACTGTACCTTAACATTATAGTATAGAGACTTACAACTACAAAAGCCTCTGTCCTACTATTAATATTATATTTGATTCTTTATATTTAGTAAAATTCTATAGTTTGTCAATTTGATAAAAGAGATACTAGATCTTACATACTATTTTTAATAAATAAATCATATTTCTCATCTATTATATATTTATATTTTCTGCTATCTAGACTAATTACAGTTTTATTATATATATAGTTTATCAGATATTATAATATATATATTTATATTATAATGAGTAGATAGTATAGAATAGCTAGATGATATATAAAATATCTATTATAGTTACTCTATATAGTTACCCTTATATTATTAATAACTTAAATAACCTAATATACTAATTAGAATAAATACTATTTATACTCTAGAATACTATTTCTATTCTAGAATACTATTCTCACTCTCAATAATCTTTCTCTCTTATGAACCACAGATCATATCTTCCTAAATTAGCGTTACTATATATTCTATAATTATCCAGATAGTAACCAGATAGCAATCATACTTAAATAAAATACTCTAGAGATTTAAGTAAATAAACTATAGTTCAAAAAGTTCAAAAAGCAAAAGTCAATTATCTGGTATAATTAAGAGGTAAATATTTATCAATAAGTTACTATCAAGAAGTTGTGAGCTTTATCTCTTTTTTATTCTGAGCTACTTTCTGATATAAAGAAGATATCTGCTGATTTTGGTTTACTTAAGTTCTATCTCAAAATATATAACTTCTATTTTCTCTAAGTAGGTAGTCTAGGTTTCTTTGTAGTATATATCTTCTGTATCTTATATATCTTTGAGAAACCACTGAATGTATTACAAAGTAACTAGAGGCTCAAGTTAATCTATATAATACTCAAACCTTATAATCTGCCTCTATTTGAACTAATATATTATATTTATAAACTTAACTGAAAAGATTTTCAAAATCTATATGACTTTTTAGCTCACAAGAATCCAACAGCTAAACTGAATATATTTGATATAGTACTAATCTCTGCAACTATAGAAAAAAAATTATTAGTAGTATTTAGACAAAAAGAGAAGTAATCATCACAGAATTTACCAACTACTCACCATCAGAAGAATTCTAATCAGAGGTCAGCACTATACAAAACCCTCTATTATTACTAGTCCAGTCACTAAGACTATAGCTCATAAATACACCAGAAGCACCAGCAGACTTACTACTAAGAGATCTGATCCAGACAGACTGGCTAAGTGATATAGATAACCTCATTTAAAAAATTAATAAACTTATTTAAGAACTTGAAGATCACATTGTCTAATTCTGATTTCTCTTAGAAGTTCTATCTATATTATTGCTACTAGGACCAGCAGATCTTCTAAGCCAAGCATTCTCAAGAATACTAAGAAAAGTACTGATATTTTAAAGACTGAGTACTCTCTCCTCAACTCCTAGTAGCTTACTATAAGAATAACATTAACTGAAACAGATTCCAAAACTGAAGAAGAATCAGAAGACAGTCATAATGAAATGACAGTACTACTATCTATATTTACAAAATACTCAGAAGAAGACTTGAAGGAATTGTAGCCTTGAAGGACTTACTTCTAGAAGATAAATTATAGTCTTCAAAGTACAACTAAGAGGGCTGGCCAAAGGAATCTTTATTAAAATATCAAATGACCCAAACTCTGATCTAGGACAAGTAATAGCTAATATATACTACTATTAAAGCTATCTTCTACTGATTCATTAAAAAGTATACAAAAATAGAACTTATTACAAAACTCAAGAATCTATCATAAGCATGAAGATGAATCTTAGAAAATCCCCATAAGCATTCTTTATAAGCATTCAGAAGAGAATACATGCTGCTAAGTTTAGTACTACTAACCAGGACATTATTGATTCAATGATCTTTATGAATGAAATCTCTCCTAATATTGCTTAGTATATCTATATTCTTGGTATTAAGAAATCTGATAAATAAGTAGATGTAGTTCAAGGATACTTTGACATCAAGCAAGGAACTACTTGGAATAACAATAAGAAAGAAGATAAGGATGACCTCTTGGTCAAGACTCTCTAGAATTCTCCAAGAAAACTCAAGAGAGAATGAAATTACATAAGAATAGAGGAAGAACAAGAATGAAATTCAAGACCTCAGCTCCAACAAGATTGACTGGTTGGGCAATTGAAAACTTACCATATGTGAAAATAAGAGCTACTTATATATAGGTGCAAGTTCTCCTATTCATATAACACAGATGATTTCAGTGGTTTCCTAATTAGGTGCGGATTTGGCAGACTTCTTAAATGGCATGGATACTGCATAACATGGCAGATTTCGGCATATCTTTCTGAAAGCAGTGGATATCTTCAAGGTGGTGGCTAATTCTTCAGGCTTCGTCTGGCAAGCAGACCAAATTAGATAATTCAAGTTCTTCTGAACTTGGTAAAGTTACGTCAAATGACTGCGAACGAGTTCACTGCGAAGGTGTGTCCATTGGACTGGCTTTTCCGCCTTCTGATATGAGGTATGAACTGTTGTGCAGAAGATACCAAAGAAAAAGTGTTCGTAAGCAAACGGACCTGTTGAAGAGAGCATCCGTCCTTATCCGTAACATATTTTGTCAATGTATGAAATATGAGTGCTTCGCAACTCACTTTGTAATGCCTTGACATACAATATATTATTCAATCGGGAATGCAGTAGTTTCCATACATGTTTTATTCTCCCGTACGCATACAATTCTGCGAGTCAGTATCTTTGGTATTACCTGTCTGCTTATCCATGAGGGCCTACGTTTAATACCATCGGACTTATGTGCATTTATATATTGAGTTATAGCAGCTGTCACAGCTCTTTCATAGTCAAACTCTTCAAATCACGCTCTTGCTCATCTATTTCTCTCACGTATCTGTCATGATTTCAAATGGCAAGCTTCTCCAAGCCAGGCAGCAGCCCTGTGAACCCAGTGACTATATGTTGTGTGCTGTCATCCCGGTGGGGTTTGCTATTCCAGCTCGAGCAAAGGTGGGCCATTACTTGGAGATAACATCAATTGGTATCATTATTGCAACTAATACACATATATATTAAATATGTAGCCAAGGACGGAAAATGACGGAGGGGCAGAATGCACGGCTCCGAGAAAATATGGCATTTTGGCCGTTCCCCTCTAACTCGCCAGCTCTAGCACAAAGTTGCGGAATATATACGCTAATATATTACGCTCTGGAAGCAGTTCACAAAAAACGACATAAGTCAAATTCACCCGTACTATTAATCACTGAGATAATAGTTGTTGCAAGCTGCACAATTAAGGACGCCACCACAGTCTATGATATTCATGCTCTCGTTGTGCAAAAAACCCAACATTAATATTGGGAAAAGGATTCTGAAAAACCAACGCTACAGCAATCGCCAGGCAATCGAACGGCCAAGCCATGATCAGAGAGAAAGGGATGCTATACGTCTCACCCGCCTCGGTAGCGAGCATCTAGTCCACGCTCCCGAACCAATGTTAATGGCCTGGGCGGCACGCAGGCTGGAATCCGGATGCACCGGATGCACCGGATGCAGGATATGAGACCGGGTAAGGGCAAAGGGGCTCGACTCGACAACTTCTGATTTCGAAGTGAACTGAAATACAAGTATTAAAGTAGGGTCGGTCAGAGAAAAGCAGCAGGACATTTGCTCCTCCGACACTGGGTCCTTCCAATATACACTTGCACATCATGTCTCGCAAACCCAAATTATCCGACCACGTCCGTCCTACCTACCCACACTCACCCGCAGAGTTTCCATCCCTATTTTACTCCGTCAAATGATCCGTCCCCTCTAAGTTAATTTTTTCTCTTCCAACTCTTCCGCATTTCCTCGTTCTTCGTTTCTCGTTTTCTGCCGTCGAGATTTGCCGCGCGTGGTCCGGCAGCGGGCGACGGCTCGCAGAAATGGTGGTGGTGGTTGGGCGCCTGTGGGTCGGTAAGTGTCGTGGATGATGTGGTGGTGTCGTTGACGTTCGATTAGTGCGTCGATGGACAACCATGCCCTCGCCCTCCACCGCTTCTTCCCTTCCTTCTTTCCACCCTCAATATCCGCACCATTCCCTTTCTTGGACCCGATAATCAACTCCCGTCCAATATCCAGTTCCTCTCTTAACTCTTTCCTCATGTCTTCCAGCGTCTCCTCACACACAATCATCAGCCATAATATACGTGACCAATAGCTCCTTTTCTCCGTTTGGTGGGTTTAGGCGGAATTCTATGCTACTCCACGGATATCTTCTTCGGCGGCGTGTCCCTCCGGATTTGCGTTCTGCATCGGCGTTGAGCGTTTTCTCACCGCTCCGCATTTCGAAGGGTAGAACAATCGTAAAAGTGATAAAATCAATCGGATCGAGTGCACTGTTGACTGTTGAAGATTCTCCTCCGCCTCCGCCTGCTCCTCGTCCCTCTTGTACTCATTGTCTTCACCCTCGCTCGCCGTCGCAGACGTGGGCAGCCACGACGTCGATCGCCCACTCCGCTTGCAGAGGCATAGGTCATCATCGGCGTCGACTTCTTCCCTGCTCCCTTTGTTCCTTCAATGCCTCCACCACCTGACAGCCCTCATTATCATATCCTTCTCCTGGTCCTCCTCCTCTCCATCTGACTCCCCTCCAAACACGTCCCTCAATCCTTTTGAAGCCGCCAAGCTAGCCGGAATTTTGGAGATCATTTCCCCTACCAAGGTTGCACTTAATTGTGCTGACTCCCAATTGAACACTTCATGACGTTCGTATCGCAATGGTGAGCATCGTGGGCAGAATTATAACCTCCTCTGGGTCATAACGCCTAATTTGCTCCAGAAGCCGAAGCAACCATTTAATGGCAATTCGGACCAGCAGTTTTACCTCCTTATCGGAAAACGCGGTTCGCCCTTCCTCTTTCCATTTGCCCAGAGCCCTACCTCAAAAAGGGTCGGAAGGTATTGGACGTTGTCGCGGGTGAAAGGTAACGTCAAATTCGTGCAGATGTCGAAAAGATTGAAGAAAGCAGACAACCGCTGTGCAGTCTCCGAGGCATTTTCCTTGTTGATGAGCTCCGCTCTCTCTCGTGATTTATACCCTGGCGTGCTCCACAAAGGCCAGAGTTTGTCCTCCCAATTCGAACTGCCAAGCGTTGGTCAGCCCAACAAAAGCGAATTCGACTGTCGGCCTGGGACTTGATATCTCTCCCAAGTTGGCGACCAGATCTCGGGCATTCCCATCGCATTTTTCAATTTGGATGAATGCAAAATCATTGGTATCATCAGCATTTACGACGGCGACGATGTCCTGATGGAAATTCTTCAGCCAACGCCATCCGCTTCCAGAAGATCTTATTGCTGTGGTGTCACTCCGAGGCCGTCATTCCTCGAGTTCAGGCCCCCGCCGATGGACATGCCTTTGGGACATAAAAGAGGAGGAATAAGTGATTCAGTCAAATACTATTGCGCGAGTGCTGTTAAACGTAGGTCTTGAATAAAACAAACTCGTCGCCAACAACTGGGTGGCAGTACAGCATACCTTGTTTTGTGGCGTTGCACAGGAAGACTGGAGGAGGGCAGGAAGACCGTTGGACAGGAATGCTGGGGGGAGGGTGTCCAGGACGGCTTCGCCCTGCCAGCTGTCGCAGGTCTCTGCGAAACGCTTGAAGTGGACAAGCTGCTTCATTTTTATATCTTTCGCATCGAAGGCGATCCGCTGCCAGAGAATGCGGGAGCCTCAGGATCGTGTCACTAGCGATTAACGAGAGGAGGGCGGAGTAGAGGGCCTTGTCGTGGGCGAGGAACTGGAAGGTGGGTGCCGACCGTTTTCCTACACCAAGTTCTGGGGAAATGTAGCCCGAGGTGCCTCCGACAGGCCATAATTTGTCAATGCAATGGACACCGCCCAGCATCTGTCTGAATACCTATTTCAATCCTGTGTCGATGACGGCGACGTCCGCCTAGATCAACCTTTGGGACAACAAAAGAAGAGGAATAAATGGCAGCCAAATACTATTGCATCAATTACTGTTAAATCGTAGGTCTTGCACAAAACGAACTCGTCGCCAACACCTGAGTGGCAACGCAGTATACCTTTTAGTTGGTGTATATTGACATTGCATGTCGTTGACAAGAGTTGGTGACAGGAGGCTAAGGTCGTTGTTGAGATGTCACTCGATCGCCGTCAGCTTCGAGAAGGGTTTGATAGCCCCCAGAACATATCGCCTTCGGTCCAGTTGACTTGCCTTTGTGGCAATAAAAGAAGAGGAATAAATAAGTCAGTCAGTAGCTATTGCGTCGAGTGCTGTTACTCGTAGGTCTTACACAAAACGAACTCGTCGCCAACATCTGGGATACCTCAGGTTAAACAAGCGATTTGTTGGTGGTAGCAAAGCATACCTTTTGATTGTTCTGCGTATTAGCATTGCCCGTCGTTGACAAGAGTTGGCGACAGGAAGGCTGCTGACGTTGTTGAGATGTCGCTCGGTCGCCGTCAGCTTCGAGATGTCGCCCCCAAATCGTACTGCGCTGCCTTTAATACATTTCTTGTTTAATCCGAAGTATCCCAATTGTTGACGATGAGTTTTTCTGTGAAAACCCTACGATTAACAGCACTAGACGCATTGTATTTTCCTGACGTATTTATTCCTCCTATTTTATTGTCGCAACCAAACCAAAGCCCGAATTCGAGGCGGCCATATTGGCATTGTACGTCGTTGACAAAGAGTTGGTGAAGGAAGGCTGCGGACACTGTGGAAATGTCGCCCGTTCGCCGTAAGCTTCACTGCGCAGGTGTCGCCCCCAGATCACGTCCCCTCGAGTTCAGGCTTTGGTTCGGTTGACTTGAGTTCGGGCCAATAAAAAAGGCGGAATATGTCAGTTAAATACTATGCGTCGAGGGCTCTTAATCGTAGGTCTTGCACAAAACATCCCGTCGCCAACAACTTGGATGCGAGCAATATATTGATGGGCAGCACAGCATACCTTTTGCTTGTTCGGTATATTGTTGTCGCACGTCGTTGACAAAAAGTTGGGCGGCTGGGACGGCTGAGTGTTTTGCGGGTAAGCTCGACGAGAGAGGTAGTGTCGGAGAAATTATTCTAAAGAGTGGGAGAAAAGTTCAAAGGGGGAAAGGGGACGGGGGATAGAGGGCAACAGACGAGTGAGTTCATATAATTAATTATGTGTGTTTCTGGTAGGGATCCCAGATGGCTGGCCATATGGGCACGGCCTTAAATTTACAGCCAACTGGCCAAGTGGCTCGGTCTTAAATTTAGCCTGGCCAGCTAATCAATCCATAAATTTAAGGCCTAGCCACCCTGTCTCAGCCTTAAATTTACAGCCAACTAGTCAAGTGGCATTTACAGACCTTTTTAAGGCCGAGCCACCCTGGCCATATGGCCAGCCCCTAGTTTCTGGTTTATATGTGGCGTTTAGCAGTCAAATTAAAATAGCGATTCTTTGAGGGCTAGAAAACGACAACGACGACGCGGTATGGACAGCAATGTGCAATCCCCCTGCCACCACCCAACCCTCGCAATCGCGCGCCGCGTCACTCAAATCTTACGTTGAGGACGTGTCCGCCACCGTCGCAGATGGTAATCATGAACAAGAGGACCCTATCGTCACCCTTCGACCACACGCCGAGTGTCGGGCAGCCGATAGCGCACAAATGTAGGGCAGGGCCTAGCCGGGTGAGTTCACTTGCAATTGACAGTCTTTAACCATGCATTCAGATTCCCCGTATGCTGACCTCTCTCTCTCGCACGCTCCTAGATTCTTCCACATGACTGGTAACGACTCTGGCCCCGAGTAGTATATCATGCTTGTTAGATCTCTGGTATGGTATCTTGGTGAATAAAATATATGCATATTTCATATACTTGGTATTATAATATCAAGTATTTAATACTGACACACAAAGTACATATTGTGACGAACCAAAACGTACTACCCGAATTATAACTTAACCAGATGATGTGAACACATAGCATAGTAACCAGCAACCATTGCTGCGGAAAGATGTATAAATAGCCAGACTACCAGATAAGGTACACCTGTGCAAGACCTGCACACCTGTGCAAGACCTGTACACCTGTGCAAGACCTGCACACTCATGCAAGACCTGCACACTTGTTATAGATAGTAATCTATAATTAGCAACATAGTAACCAGATAGCAACCAACTTGTATAAATTACCCCAGAGACAAGAGTGAATAAACCTCAGTCCAAAATACAAACCAAAGAAGCCTCTAAAGATTGAGCATTGGTCCCCTTTCTACTCTAGTCCACTTTCCAATATAAAGCTGAAGATTTGCCACTAAGTTCAAGTGAAGAACTTTGCCACCTTTGGAATTATTGTTATTGGTACACTTGCCAGATAAGCCTGAAGAACCCAAGTCCCCACTGTCCAAGAGAAAGCTGCCTTGCTCAAGCCAGTTTCTGATGCAACTTTGCAGTGATCTGTTTGTGCAAATGAAGCCAGTCTTTGATACAACTTTGCCAAGAGACCCTTTCCAAGAAGCTGCCAGCATGTTTCCCAGTAAGCCACCAATTCAGGAAGAATCCATGCCATCTGAGTTATTTCCCAGAAGCCTGCCAATTCAGAAGAATCTGCACTATCATATTCCCAGAAGAGCCCAATTTGGAAGAACTCATGCCATTTGAGTAGTATTTCCAGTTGAAGCCAAATCTGCGTCATCCACTGTTTCTAAGTTATCTGCCACATTCTCAGTTGAAGCTGCTGATTAAGGAAGAATCTGCAACATCTGGATTATTTGTTTGTTCTCAATGAAGAACCTGCCACTGGTGTAATTCCCAGTAAACTGTCTCAGGAAGAATCCATGCTATTCTCTATTCCCAGTGAGCCAAATCGAGTTATCTGCCAGAAATCACATACTTTTAGAAATCGTCATGCTACACAAGATCATCATGCAGAGATTATCACACAGAGATCGTCACACTATACAGAGAAATCACCCACCAACTCAATAAGAAGAACTGTTAAATTGCCAGACCATTACACAAAAAGGAGATCGTCATGCTATACACGAAATTCCACCAATTCCCAGATTGACCCAAGAAAAAAAAAAACATACAAATCACCACTATACCCAGAGAACCATCCCAATAAGGAAATTACTCACAGATATCCAGCTTTTAACTATTATACCACTAAACACCAACAAGGACCTCAGGAATCTTAGAACATTTTGTTGCTTTTTGACAAAGTAACTGAGGGCTCAAGCCAAACTACATCAATCCTCAAACCTTGTAATTTGCCTCTATTGAGCCAGGCATATTATATTTGAGAGCTCAACTGAGAAGATTTCAAATCAATATGACTTTTTAGCTTACAAGAACCCACAGTCAAACTGGATACATTCAATACAACACCAACCTCTGCCACTATAGAAGAACTAGTTATCATCAGTATCTGGACAGGAAGAGAAGTAATCATATCAAGACTTGCTAACTACCCAGCATCAGAAGGATCCCAATCAGAACCAGAAGGCAGTACAGCCTGAAATCCCCAATAAGACCAACCAGATAATACAGGCAGCCCTGTAGGAGATTTCAAAGAACTTGCACAAGAACTAGAAGATCTTATTACACAAGCCCATGATCTTACAGCCAGACACCCCATACCAGTCCCACTAATCTCATCAATAGAACCTTTACCACAACCTCTTGTAGAGTTAGAAGTAGCTCCTACAAGAATATCTAGGCTTATTCCACTTCATCCAAGATCCAGAACATCATCCTCAGAATACTCAAGCACCCCTATCTCCAGTGATAGCTCAGAAAGTGAATCAGAATCAGAATCTGAACCTGAACCAGAATTAGAAGAAAGTGACAATGAAATGGCCACCTCATTGCTAACCTATACAGGATATCCAAAGGAAGACCCCAGAGAATTCCTTGATGGAATTGAAGGAATCACAGCCTTGAGGAATCTCTCTGATGAAAGAAAAATTGCCATCTACAAGGCTCAGCTCAGAGAACCAGTCAGAGGAATTTTCTATCAAACAGCAGACAACCCAGATTCAGAACTGGTAAGACAGATATAAGCAGCAATATCTTACAAGCTAGAATATGTTGCCATGGTCTACTGGCTCATTGAAAAGTATGCAGGAAATGAAACTCACCACAAGGCTCAAGAATCCATCATGGAGATGAAGATAAATCTTGGAGAATCACCCAGAGCCTTCTTTACAAGAATCCAGAAGAGAATACATGCTGCCAGGTTCAATGCCACCAACCAGGACATTATTGGCCCAATGACCTTCATGAATGGAATTCCCCCAAACATTGCCCAGCATGTCTGCACCCTAGGCATCAGAAGGTCTGAGGAGTAAGTAGATGCAGCCCAAGGATTCTTTGATGTCAGACAAGGAACTACCTGGAGTGATCATGACAAGAAAGAAGATAAAGAAAACATCCTGGTCAAAGCCCTACAGGACTCCTTCAAGGACAAGAAAGATCTGAAGAAAGAAGACCAGCCAAAGAAGCAAAGAAAGACAGAAGCGAAATCTAAGACCTCAGCTCTAAGTTGGACCGATTGGTTGGACAGATTGAAAAACTCACCACAAGTGAAAATCAGAGCTACCAAGACAACAGAGGATACCCACCACAGAGAAGCCAAGGTTATCCACTAAAAGATAACAGGAATTACCAGCAAGAGGAAAGAAGATACTCTGTCTGAGACAGAGCCCAAGTCTAATGCTTCTACTGTAGACAATTTAGACACTATGCCACTGAATATAACAACAAAAGAAGTAACTGAAGGGACTCAGAATCACCAAACTGAAGGAATAACACTTAGTACAAAAAGACTGAAGCTCATCCTGTTAAAGATTTCAAGGAAGCAAGCAATAGTGAAGACTACAGTGACCTAGACTTGTACCCTATCAAGGTTACCACTCGAAAAACAGTTTACCCAGCCGAGAAGAGGAAGAGACCCATAGGAAGGCTATCCAGGAACATCAGCAGAAGAATCATCTAAGAGGAAGATAAAGAACATAAGGAGAAACAGGTGGAAATACCTCCCCAAACCCCCTCACCTTTTGTCTCTAAGACAAATGAGTTGCCACTAGAAGATGAAGAAATAGAATAAGAAGAATGGGAACCTGCTACTTCAAAGCCCAAGAAGAAGTACACCCCAAAGACTATGCCTAGAGACATCTACAATGAAGCCTGGCAGAAGATTCAAGAGGCCAAGATGGAAGTCTCTCTCCTGCAGTTCTTGCAACTGACACCAGCTGAAGTCTGAAACAAATTGCTGAGAACAACTAGGTCTAGCACTGGCCAAGTCCCAATCCCACAGCAAGAACCAGCTTCCATCCCTGTCCAAGCAGCTGAAAGACATATCAGCACCTACTTATATGGAGATATTGGAGGACAAAAAGTGAAGATCCTCATAGACACAGGAGCAGCTGTCTGTATCATTGCTAAATGGTTCCTGGACACCCTCCAATGGCCATTTGATGGACCATCTAATCTCAGCATCATAGTAGCAGATGGAGCCCGAACTCAACCTCATGGAGAAGTATGAAATATTACTATCTCCCTTAGACACATTCAGTTCTCCATTCTGAAAGCTATTGTCACTGAAGCTATTACCTATGATATGATTCTTGGCACCAACTGGATGAAGGAAATGAATATAGTCATTGATATTGGTCAACAAGTACTCAAGTTTGACTACTGAGGCAAGAAGTATAGAGTTAAGGTGACTAGCTATGAGCAATCAAAGAAGAAGAAGAAGGTCACTATTCAGGAGGAATATGCTAGCAGTGAAGAATCTATCACAGAAGAAGGGGAAGAATCTGAAGATGGAAATGATCCCAGACTCAATCCCTGAATTAACCTGGTGGATGACAGACCAGAAGACAATATGTGGGCCAAGAACACCATCCCTATCACCATTGGAGCCATTGCAGGAGAAATCAAAGGATGCCCTACCTGCCTCAAGAGACACAAGTGTCCCAAGCATTCCTCCAAGATCATGGGAACAAGGAAATCATCTGGCACAGCCTGCCCAGAGTGTAGAAAAAGGAAGAAGAAATGCAGACATATTTCAGAAATACCTGCAATTGAAGCTACAGAAGTACAAGCAATCTGGGTCAAGAATCATTCAAGGAAGAAGAAGTTTCTGACCAAGAAGTTCCTGAACAAGAAGTATTTAAAGAAGAAGAGGTCCCCAAACTCATCCCCTGGGATGACCCTTACTGGACACCACCTGAAGATAATGACCCTTGGAATATGGAAGAAGGACCCAGCACAATCACCATTATCCCCAAGAAAGAAACTCACCAAGAAAAGGCTTTTTGGCTAGGAAGATGTCCTCACCAAATAGTCTTCCACTCTCCCCAAGACTACTGCTATCAGTAGAGTCTGCAATGATGCATTGGATTGCTCAGCAGTTGTGCTAATGAGGGGCCACCATCTACTAGACCAATAGGAGAGACAGAGACCTCAGAGTCCAGAACCCCTGAATATAGTTGTACAGTCAACCACCTTCCAAGAAGTTACCACCAAGTTGCAAAGCCAATTCAGAGGACAAGGCCTCTTCACCTGGACAGAAGTATCTCCTTGTCTACTCTTCCACCAACTTATGACCAAGATGGATACCAATTCCCAAGATAATAAGAAATTAACAACTGGGAACATCATTTCCAAGTAGTGAGATATTGTAACCATGGAAGACACCCAGACTGCCAAGATTGTAGACACCAGAAGATTCATCTCATTCATGATGTTGCAATCCATACTTTGAAGAGAGGAGACAATAGAAGCCAGATCCAAAAAAGCCAGACCAAGAAGTCAGAAAGAAGGACCCTCAAGATCTATAATTTAGGAGAAGACATCCTAGCCCTCATCAGATATGCAAACCACCAAGGATGGGCATAAGATGCCACCAACTTCATGGAAGCCCTAGACCCTAAAGGAAGAAGAGGAATCAACTATCTCCAAGACCCCTCTACTGGAGCCAGATGACCACACCTCAACCTCAGAGCTTGGAGGCTCTCTGCTAGTAGAGCTTCAGCCTTAGGAAAGCCTGAACTCAGCAAGGATATTGCCCAGTATGCCCTGCTGTATCCCAAGGCCAAACCCCCAACCAAAGTCCACCCAGAAGATGTAGGGTATGATCTTCACAGTCTGGAGGATGAATCTATTAAACCTGGAAAAACCTTCATGATCAGAACTGGATTAGCCATGCAGCCACCCCAAGGAGCTTACATCCAACTGACCTCAAGGTCTGGACTTGCCAGACAAGGAATAACCATGGAAGGAGAAACCATTGACCCAGGATATATAGGCGAAATCAAGGTCATTCTATACAACAGTAGTATAGAATAGTACTGAATCACTAGAGGACAGAAGATTGCCCAAGCAGTCTTCATGAAGGCCAAGACCCCACAATTACAAGAAGTCTCTGAATTGACTGAAGGGACAAGACAAGCTAAAGAATTTGGAAGTTCAGACAAGAAGGAAGTATATCTCCTTCAAGTCAACTACCTTAAGAGGAATGTTCCCCAGCAAGTGTACCAGCAACCAGTTAGACTGCACAAGAATCTTATCCTGGAGTCTGGAGAACAAACTACCTTCGAAATCTTTGCACCACCTGACCCCAGAAATATTTTCTTTGAACCCAAGGAAGATATTCCCCACCTGGATATAGAGGGACACACATTCCCTGACAAGATGAATCCAGTACACTCCCGAGCAACCAACCAAAGTTGGGAAACCATCATCTTGCTGAAAGGAACCATCATAGGACACCTGGTACCTTTTCTCAACCGAACTCATAGGGAAGTCTATGAACTAAACCTATTGGGAAATAGCAAAAGATCCCAAAAGAAAGGCAAGGCCCCTCTGCGACCCAGGAGACAGTGAAGCCTTCCACCAACATTGGAGAAGAATTGACACCCCAACAACAGCAACAACTAGTAGAACTTCTCAACAAATATCAAGATATCTTCACTACCAATTATGGAAACCTGCCATACAATCCATCATATCACTACAGTATAAATACAGGAAATGCAATACCCATCCAACAGAAACCCTACAGAATACCCCATCACTTAAAAACATTTGAAAAAAATCACATTCAAGAACTCTTAGACAATGGAGTCATCTGACCCTCTACCAGCCCCTGGGCCAGCCCTATACTTATTGTACCAAAGATAGGAGGATGGAGACTCTGTGTGGATTACAGGAAACTCAATACAGTCACTGAAAAGGATGCCTATCCTTTGCCCAGAATTGATGACCTTTTGGATCAGTTACAAGATACCAGATACTTCAGCAGTATAGACCTCTTCACAGGATTTCATGAGATCCCCATAGACCCCAAGGACATTCAAAAGACAGCCTTTCTTGCTCTAAAAAAACTGTTTGAATACCTCCAAATGCCCTTTGGACTTTGCAATGCACCCCCCACCTTCCAGAGGATGATGAATTCAGTCTATGCCCTCTTGATCCACTACTGCCTGATTGTATACATGGACAATTCCAACATCTATTCAGCAAATTTTGAAGAATACCTGCACTACCTAGAGAAATTCTTCAAACTCACCCACAAGAACTACTTGAGATTGAATGTAAATAAATGCTACTTTGGGAAACAGAAACTTGAATTTCTTGGATTCATAGTTTCAAAAGAAGAAACCCATGCAGATCTGAAGAAAACTGAGAAGATCAACAATTGGCCAGTACCCAAGACCCCAAAAGAAACACTATCATTCCTGATGCTAGTATTCTACTACAGAAGGTTTATCAAGAACTTTGCCCAAATTGCTGCCCCAATCCAAATCCTTCTCAAGAAAGAAGTGCTATTCAAGTAGACAGGATCACAAGAAACAGCCTTCAAGGAACTCAAGAACTGCATGACTATAGCACCAATCCTTGTGTGCCACAATTTACAGAAGCCATTCATCTTGTATACAGATGCTTTCAAAGATGGTCTAGGAGCAGTTCTAGCCCAAGAAGGATCTGATCAATAATACTGTATGATAGCTTATGCAAGCAGAGCTACCAATCAGCAGCAGATAAATTATGGTAGCACCAAACTGGAATGCCTTACAGTCATATGGGCAGTCACTCTGTTCAAGCATTATCTCATTGGAAAAAGATTCACCCTGATCACAGACCATGCAGCCCTCAAATAGCTATTCAACTATAAGGAACCCACCAGAATCCTAGCACACTAAATTCTTATTCTTCAGGATTACAAAATCACCATTATCCACAAAGCAGGGAAAGCTCACAACAATGTTGATGTACTTTCCTACTAGCTCCAATGAACCAGAAGAAGGGTGTCCTGAGGAACTATACTCTAAAGAAAGCTCCTCAGACCATTAAGGCACAAGAAGATCTCATTTGAAAAGAACACCAGAAAGCCCACCAGGGACAGGTGAATATAGAAGAGAAGCTGCAAACAACACACCAACATTGACCCAACCTCAGAACACAAGTCTGGGATATACTCAGAAAATGTGACACCTGCCAGAAGTATCAAGAAAGGAAGAACTATCAAGCACCATTGCAACCAATCACACCACCAGACAACATCTTTCAGAGATGGGGAATAGATGTAATTAGACCTCTACCAGTTATACCAAGAAGAAATAAATACATCCTTATATTTGTGGAATATCTGACCAAGTGGCCCAAGGCTTTCTCAATGGAAATCACAGATGTCTTAACTATTGTAGGCCTTCTCCATGAACTCACACTCAGATATGGACCCCCAGAAGAACTCATCTCTAACTGAGGCACAGAATTTATCAACAATATAATTACAAGTTATGCCTGAATTCACAAGATCTACCTCAAACAGACTATATCATATCACCCCCAGATCAATGGCATGACAGAAAGGATGAACTAGACCATTAAGAAAGAACTTGTCTGAGTCAATCCTACCAATTGGGACCTCTGCTTACCTGAGATCCTATGGGAAATTTGGAACACCCCTGCTGCCTCCACCAAATAAAAGCCATTCGAAATGATGTTTGCTAAGAAAACCAGAACTGCTGACCATAAGAATCTCAGAGATCTCCTCAATAAGGCAGAACAGTTACATAATCAAGCCCAAGGTCAGATTATCAAAGCTCAAGAAAGACAAAAGAAGTACTATAACTAGAAACAGAAGGATCAGAAGATCAAGGTTGGAGATCAAGTACTAGTTTGGAGAAGCATGATTGAAACAAACTTTGCTACCAAACTGGAGCCCAAATTGGAAGGACTGTATCTTGTATACAATATCAGAGGAACTAGTATCTATTTAAGGAGTATAGATGGATGAACCCTGAAGACACCAGTATATATCAACTGCCTCAAGATATACCTCTCCCCACATTATGAATCAAAGAGTTGACAACTGCCTTCAGACTCTTGTCCTCAGCTCCTTTCAATCACTACTAGTTCCCTTATCCCAATTCTGAGAAGTCAATGGAAACACTCTCCAGAAGATCCAGATTCATCAAGAGAATCTTATCCTGGTCAGATGATTGCTACAGGTCCACCAACTTCAGGCTCATTATACAATTGGAGAACAATTGCAGAACCTCCCAGTCTCAGAACAAACATACATCTGAAGCACTATAGGACTATCAAGAAGAGACATCACTGCTGCAGACAGACTCTATACTCTTTATAAATGTAACCCTGCAGCCTTGCTACAAGCACAATTCTCCTGGTAGAATACATGAAGAATGAATCTGACCACCTATCTGAGTATCATCAATGCTATTGAAATCCTATTTCTAGAAGAAGAAGAAGGACTCCTGGAATGGAGCAACCATGGTACAGATGATGAAGATGATGGAACAGATATTGATGCAGAAGATGCTTACCCACTCTGGGATGATGACTAAAGGATAGCCTGAGGACAGACCATCCTTTAGTGGGGGCTGATATAACGAACCAAAATGTACTATCCGAATTATAACTTAACCAGATGATGTGAACACATAGCATAGTAACCAGCAACCATTGCTGCGGAAAGATGTATAAATAGCCAGACTACCAGATAAGGTACACCTGTACAAGACCTGCACACCTGTACAAGACCTGCACACTCATACAAGACCTGCACACTTGCCATAGATAATAATCTATAATTAGCAATATAGTAACCAGATAGCAACCAACTTGTATAAATTACCCCAGAGACAAGAGTGAATAAACCTCAGTCTGAAATACAAACCAAAGAAGTCCCTAAAGATTGAGCATTGGTCCCCTTTCCACTCCAGTCCACTTTCTGATACAAAGCTAAAGATTTGCCGCCAAGTTCAAGTGAAGAACTTCACTGCCTTTGTAATTATTGTTATTGGTATGCTTGCCAGATAAGCCTGAAGAACCTAAGTCCCTGCTGCCCAAGAGAAAGCTGCCTTGCTCAAGCCAGTTTCTGATGCAACTTCACAGTGATCCATTCACACAAATGAAGCCAGTCTTTGATGCAACTTTGCTGAGAGACCCTTTTCAAGAAGTTGCTAGCACATTCCCAGTAAGCCACTGATTCAGAAAGAATCCACGCCATCAGAGTTATTTCCCAGAAGCCTGTCGACTCAGAAGAATCTGCATCATTGTATTCCCAGAAGAGCCTGATTTGGAAGAACTTGTGCTATCTGAGTAGTATTCCCAGTTGAAGCTGAATCTGCATTATCTGCCGTTTCTAAGTTATCTGCCACATTCCCAGTTGAATCCACTGATTCAGGAAGAATCTGCAATGTCCGAGTTATTCGTTTGTTCCCAGTGAAGAACCTGCTGCCAGTGTAATTCCCAGTAAACTGTCCCAGGAAGAACCCATGCCATCCTCTATTCCCAGTGAGCCAAATCAAGTTATCTGCCAGAAATTGCATACTTTTGGAAATCATCATGCTACACAAGATCGTCATGTAGAGATCATTATGCAGAGATCATCATGCTATACAGAGAAATCGTCCACCAACTCAATAAAGAGAACTGTTAAATTGCCAGACCATCATGCAAAAAGGAGATTGTCATACTACACACGAAATTCCACCAATTCCCAGATTGACCCAAGAAAGGAAAAGACATACAAATTGCTGCTACACCCAGAGAACCGTCCCAATAAGGAAATCGCTCGCAGATATCCAGCTTTTGACTATTATACTACTAAATACCAACAAGGATCTCAGGAATATTAGAACATTTTGTTACTTTTTGACAAAGTAACTGGGGGCTCAAGCCAAACTACATCAACTCCCAACCTTGTAATTTGCCTCCATTGAGCCAAGCACGTTACAATGTATATAATACATCAAGATATACATTTTGGAAAACTTGAGTTTGCTTAGTAATATATTGATGAATATCTTTTTTTGACTATTGAATTTCTGGAATACATCAAACAATAACTTCAAAGTGTCCTTAATATAGATAGGCAATGATGCTTAATAGTACTATTCTAAGAAAGCTATCATGTATTGGATGGTATTATTTGAGAGAAAAATTCTGAACCATAAATAGTAAATATCTGCAATATAAATCAAAGAAGTATGAGAAGATATTTATAAAGAGTAAAAAGAGTTCTATAAGAATAAAACTTATAGCTATTATCTTAGAATATTTAGAATCAGTTATCTGAGATAGTTGAGTAATTTCCTTCAGAAATTCTTTTAATTCTGGAAATTAAGATATAAATCCAAATCTAAGATCTAATTCTATAAAATATTTTTTCATAGTTCTGGAATTATAGATAGTTGCTAAGAGTTTCTAAAAAAGATTGAGCAAATGTTCTCAAATACTCTTTTTTATCTAGTGAAGTTGTCCAGGATAACTGTCTGATATATATTATTATAAGATATATCTCAAAGTGAGTTCTAGAGCAGATATAGAATATTAGAAATGTGTCATAATAGTTGTATATCTTCAAAACATCATATTTACTTACTTTTATATCTACAAGTCTAATCTTTTACAACTTGGCTTTAGCATATTTATTACCACTAAGCAAATTACTATTTTTTTTTGCTTTATAGATTGCTTTTGATATTATAAGAGAATCTCAGAATGCAAAAGTTTGTGACAAGTCATCAAACCTCTTCTGGGGTACTATATAAACTGAACATATAGTTCTAGATCAGATTAGGATAAATAGGCATATCTCTGAGTAGCTTATAGCTACTGAAAATAATATTAAATAATATATAGTTATAAAGCTTACCATTAGGTCTCTTCATGATATACTCTTTATAAGATATTTTTAGAATATTTAAGAGAATAAACTATAGTCTCCAGAATAATAAATAATATATATTTATATCCTTATATCTTTTTCTGTAAAGCTGGAGCTGATTCAGATATTCAGATATATACTTATAATATAGGGTCTACTTTATAAGCTTGAAAGCTGAATGTTCTTATTTATATTTTATTTCTTCCAATAATAAAAACTCTATATACATTTTGTAAATATGTATATATTTCTGATAGTTATATATATAAAGTAGGTAAATATTTATCTATTCCAGAAGGTTCAAATATATTTTATCAATTCTTAAAAAAATAGGAATAATGGTTGTACTGGCTTTCAACTTATTCTACAAAATGCTGATATTAATAGTTTCAGTTCTTAGATTAACTAATACATAAATATTTTCTTTAAAATCTGATAATATATCTGAGTTTTTTATTAAAATGTACTCTAGTATATTTCTCTATACTAATGTATACTATTCTTTATAAAATAATATTCTATATTAAAGAATATATAGTCCTTGAACTTCAGATTACAGAATAGACTCTATATGATAGCAAACATATTACAATAATACATTTTTACTGGGCCTGTCCAACTTTCAGAATTATGAGTGATATTTTATATCTTTGTTTTAAATATCTATCACAGATCAATAAATGATAAAGTTAAACTTTGAGAATAATGTGGAAATTACTTACATATATTAATTAGTATACTAGAATATACCATATTAGCACTTATAGCTATATCAGAAATTTTATACAACTGATATATATTTCAAAATTAAATAGGCTCTTCTTTTATTCTCATATTATCATTTGCAAATGCTCTAAGAAATTTGTCTGATATATTCAAAGATATATATTCTCATCTATAGTATATCACTCAGCTATAGTCTCTTATACTTCCACAGATAGTATAGGTTATTTGATAGATATTTCTCAGACCACTCATTGTCTTTACCAAATTTTTTCTACTTAGCCAAGGCCTCTAGAGAATCTATAATCCATTCTCTTTACTAATGTAGTATAAAATCAAATTCTAACTCATTGTCTAAATATTTATTAATACCTATTAGAAACACTAACATAATCTAATTCTATTTCTGAACAATATTCATCATCTGGGTTATTGTCCAGAAAGTTAATATCAAGTTTATCATATAGTATTTTCTATAAGACTATTGTATTTTTGTCTTCTGGCATAATTTCATCATTATTGTCATCATCATCTTCATTTTCCAGAATAATTTCATCATTACTATTATTATTATCCTCATCTTCTAGAAAGATTGTATTATTTATCAGTATTACTCTTTTTGAGATTGACAAACTCTATACTACTATATATAGACCTACTGGAGATTTCTCAGAATACAGATCATCATCCATTATATTAGATATTATATCAAAAAATAGTAACTTTATATATAGTCAGAATAGTATTTCAGAAGCAACTAAGGTATATATCTTAGAAATATATTATATTAGACCTTATATAGTTTTGCATATTTAGATAGTGAGAATATTTAGAGAATAATTAAACTATAATATTTATAGAATAGTATAAGTATATAGAGAATTGTATGTCATATAGGCTCTGGATATTTATAAAAATAGTATATAATATAAGGTCATTTTTCTAGACCTTTCAGACTAACAGACTGCATACATATATGAGTATAGCTGGTCACTTTTTAGACTCCTCTGTTAGCCCTAAGACACTTTACTTAGTAATTTCTTTAGCAAATACATTACTCTAGATCTAACAATTTTGGAATATCTACTGCTTATTCTTGTTACTTATTCATATAGAACTCTTAAATATAGTACTGCAAAGCTATAAAGATGCTATTTAAATAAACTCATATACATATATAGCCAAAGATATTCTAAAGATATGAAGTACTATCTGGATAAGAGCTTTTTTTTCAGTTCTAAGATTACAATGTTCTTTTTTCTTTGTTATAAATTTCTTTCCTTTCCTCATAAAGATATAGAAGTATAATTCTGGAGATACAGTGATTATAGTTTTTTTTTTCTTATTTTATATTTATTTTTATATAGATATAATTGCTATTCTATAATGTATCCTAAGAGTAATAAAATAGTCCTGGCTCTAGTTCTAGCTATAGTCCATAGTCCTGGTATTTTAGTCTATAGTCCTGGCTTTTTAGTCTATAGTCCTGGAATTTTGTCTACAGTCCTCAACAGTTCTGGATTTTTAGTCTATAGTTTTAGACCTAAAGTTGTCACTCAAACCAGATATCTTTGACAGCCATTGAGGGGACTATCTACAGATGCATAGACCTTCCAGTTAGACTAATACTTTAAGCTTATAAGAATGGAAGAAGACATGCAAGTCCAATTTGCCACCACACTTCTCTGAGGAAATATAGCTATCTGGTAGCACAATTATATTATAGTTACCTCTGTACACTCATATGCATGAATTAGAGACTGGAAAGCCTTCAAGAGAGCCCTTCACAAGTAGTTCAAGCCTGCTAATACTACCAAACTAGCCAGAGACAAGCTAGCAAACATTAAGTAACTCAAGTCTATATAAAGCTACAATGTATAATTCTTGTCAATCCTACTCAAGCTATCAGTAATATCTGAGGATGAAAAGATAGACTGCTATGTCTGAGGCCTGAAGAGAAATACAAGAGTTAAGGTTGAGCTAGAAGAGTCCAAAAACCTTGATAAAGCCATAAGAATTACTAATAGATTTGATGTCATCACTTTTGGTAACTACTTTGAACCAGAACACTGTAAGAAGAACCACTTCAAGAACTGCCATAAGAACTAACCAAGGATAGTTGGTCTGGCACCAATGGACCTAGATACTATGAATAAAAAGAACACCAAGCTTACCTCTGAAGAAAAGGACTGTCTGAAGAAATCTAGAGTCTGTTTCTTCTATCACCAAATAGGACACATTGCAACCAAATGTCCTAAGACTAGTGAACCCTCAAGACTAGTCATCATATTGTCCAAAGACACATCTGTCAACCCCACTATCAGTCAACTCAAGCTCAAGATCAAGAAGCTTCATTTGAGAGCCCAGACCCCTTAATATCAAACAGAAGGAGCTATTGGTCTTGACCTACACTCAGTCAAATAAGTCACTATTCCAGCCAAGGGCCAAACTCTGGTGCCTACTGGAATTACAGTTCAATGTTCTGAAGGACATTATGCCAGAATTGCATCATGATCAGGACTCAGTATCAAACATCATTTAGATATAGGAGCTGGTGTCATTGCTCCAGACTTTTGAGAATAAGTTTAAGTTCTACTTATTAACCAGAAGGATCAAGACTACACAGTCAAGGAAGGAGACCAAGTCATGCAAATGATCCTAGAAAAAGTCAGTTAACTCAAGATTACAGAAGTCTAAGAACTCTCTGAGACTAAATGAGATCAAAAAGATTTTAGCAGTACTGATCAAGCAGTAAGTCTTAGTGAAAATTGAGCTCAAGCTATGCTCATTTGCAAAGGCCTAGTTAAAGGAAAAGAAGTTCAAGTACTCATAGATAGCAGAGCTGCAGGGAACTTCATCAATCAGAATCTCATTGAAAGCCTCAAGATCCTTACCAAGTCTGTACTCAAGAACAATAGTATAGTTACTGCAGATGATACTCTGCACCCCATCAAGTCAATTGCCACCAAACTACCCATCAAGATCCAGAAATATTGGGAACAAGTAGACTTCAAGGTTGTACTACTAAGAGATCATAATCTGATCTTAGAAAAACCCTGGCTTATGAAACACAACCCAGATATTGATTGGTACAAGAATGAAGTCACCCTACTTCAAGATAGAGCTAATATCACTACCAAGACAGACAAGATCATGAGCAAGACCCAGATTGCAATACTGTCAGCTATATAGTATAAGAGAGCACTCAAGAAGGCAATACATATCTTTATTATAATGGTCTGTCCCAAGAAACAAGACAAGAGACTATTAGTTAATGAAAGCATCAAGTTACTGCTAGAAGAATTCAAGGATATCTTTCCAGACAAGCTACCTGGTCTACTACTTACACAAGAAGTTGATCATGAAATCAAACTGACTCTAGGAGCTGTACTACCCAAGAAACACATATACTGTATATTGCTACTTAAAATTAAAGCAGTCAAGAAGAAACTAGAAGAACTACTTATATGAGCAGCCATTCAGCCAAGTAAATCTCCTTATGGCTCACCAGTCTTATTCATCAAGAAAAAGGGTAGTCCTGTAAATGTGCATAGACTATTGTACACTCAATAAACTCACTGTCAAAAACTGCTATCTGCTAGCCTTAATTGATCAAATCTTTGATGCTCTTAAGAATGTCAAGTACTTCACTAAGTTAGACCTCATGTCAGAATACCACCAGATTTGAATCAAGCCAGAAGACATTCCTAAGACTGCATTCATGATCTCCTTTAGACTCTATGAATTCCTACTCTTAGCATTTGGTCTCATCAATATACCTGTCACATTCCAGACCCTGATGAACAAGATATTCAAGGACAAACTATTTATTTTCCTATTGGTATATCTTGAAGACATCCTGATCTTTAGTGCAACTAAAGAAGAATACCTCAAACACATTCAAATAGTCCTAGAGATCCTGCAAAAATACAAGCTTTATGCCAAGCGTAAGAAGTGTAAATTCTTCAAGGAACAAGTCGAATATCTTGGCCACATTGTCTCTGCACAAGGAATTCAAGTAGACCCACACAAGATAGAAGTAATTGAAGAATGGTCCATTTCATCAAACCTCACAGAACTCTGATCCTTCCTTGGTCTAGCTGACTACTACTGCCACTTTCTTAGAAACTTCTCTAATATTACCAAGTTATTGACTAACCTCATGAGAAAGGCCCCATACTCAGACCACTATATATCCTATATCTGGGACCTCTTCTGTCAATAAGCCTTTCAAGAACTCAAGAACCACAACCCATACTCTAGTCCTATATAATGCAGATCAAGGTCTAAAATTTATTGTCACCACTGATGTATTGAATTTTGCTATTAGAGTAGTTCTGTTATAAGATGATGACAAAGAACATTGTCCTATTGCTTTCAAGTCCCATAAGTTGGCCCCAGCTGAACAAAAGCTAGCCACTTACGAGAAGGAACTACTGGCAATAATATATGTACTAGACTACTGGTGATGTTATCTAGAAGGTGTTGAGTTTGATATCATTACTGACTATCAATTCCTCAAGTACATTAACACCCAACCTACCCTGTCATGCCTATGCTAAGTAGAGCCTCAAGCTTCAAACCTTCAACCCAATAATTATCTACAAGTCTGGTAAGATACTTATAATATCAGGTGCCTTATCAATATGCTCAGATCTCACCACAATCATACAGGTCACCTTGGTATCAGAATTCCTAGACCAAATTAGACAAGCTTATAAAGAAGACACAGTTGCCACTAGAGTTTTCTCAAATGAGCTCAAGGATATATATACTGTTGAGAACAATTTGATCTATTATCAAGATCAAGTCTACCTATCTGAAAACATGAACCTATGCTACAAGGTTTTATAAGAACACCATGACTCCCCTCTTGCCAGTCATCTGGGAATTAGGAAGACTGTCAAGAACATTCAATACTGCTACTATTGACCAAGCATGGTCAAGGAAATCAAGAACTATATTTCCAGCTGTGATCTATATCAGTGCAACAAGGCTACCAACCAAGCACCAGCTAGTTTGCTACAATCACTGCCAATTCTCACTAAGAAATTAAAGCAAGTTACCATGGACTTTATAACTCAACTACCACAAATCCAATCTGGTGCTAATACTATCATCATATTCATTGACTGCCTGACCAAGAATATGGTTGCTGAACTAACTACTATCAATGCTACTATACCTGAGATTGCAAGAATCTTCTTTAAGTCTATCTTCTATTACTATGGCCTACTTTGAGTAATTGTTAGTGATTGTGACCCCAAGTTTACCAGTCACTTCTGACAAACTCTCTTCAAGACCCTGGGAACTCAATTGGCTATATTTACTACCTTTTACCCACAAACTAATAGACAAACCAAGCACATGAACAGAACTCTAGAACAAATACTTAGAAACTATGTTTCTTATGAGCAAGATGATTGGGACCACTACCTGACTTATGTAGAGTTTATATACAACAATACTGTCTAATTATCAACTAGTCTTTCCCCTTTCTGATTACTCTACAGTCAAGATCCTGAGACCTCTGCAAGTCTATTTCCTTTTAAGAAAAGCAGTCAAATATAAGTCCCAACTATCAAGAACCTTATAGACAAAATAGACAAACTACTCAAGATTGCTACTGTGAATCTTCAGAAGGCTCAATAGCATCAAGCCAAGTATACTGATAAGAAACACCATGATATCACTTATACTGTTAGAGATTAAGTTCTACTGTTTACTGAGAACCTCAAGATACAATCTCAAGTCAACCACTCTTTAAACAAGTTCCAATCTAAGTATATTGGACCTTTTAAGATTACTGAACAAGTCTCTGTATCCTCCTACTGCCTCAAGCTATCTGAAACCATGAGAATATCCAGTCTTTCATATATCACACCTCAAGACCTGAAACCAGTTACTACTCTACCCTGGTCAAATTCCTAAGCCTTTTGCCTCTGTAATTATTAAAGATCATATTGAGTATGAAGCTGAGAAAATTCTTAATAAATAAATCCACTACTGCTATTCTGAATACCTAGTCAAGTGGATGGGTTACTCAGAATATGATACTATCTAGGAACTACTGATCAACCTCAAGAACTCTTAAGATCTAGTTCAAGACTTTGAGATAAAATGCATTGTCCAATCTCTGTAGTGATTTTCTTGGATTATTGACAACCTATGGCAATGACTAGTGTCTTATGTATTGGAAGTTTACTTTGAGACTCCAGAACTAGCAGAATATTTAATGAATAAGAAGTCTATTGAAATGAAGCTACTAGCTATATTTGAATCCCTCTCAGTTAGTTAGTCTGGTAATAGACCCTCTGCCATATGTGAGGATGACCAATCTCCATCAATATACTGATACAAGTTTGAGAAATTTTGGTTAAATATATCTAATCTTATGTTACCTAAGAACTCAATAAGAATATTGGTTCTTAAGGAGAGAGAGATATAATAATTTCATAGTTATATTTAGTCTTAGTATATTTTCATATCTTTTAATTAGTCTTTTCTTGTCATTTCTTTAATATTCTACTATGTTCTGCTATCTTCTACTTACTTAGAAACCTTCTCTCAGTACCTAGACACTATTAGAACATTCTTGTCTTTCCTTGGTACCAAGTATTTTGTCTTAGCTAGTCATGGAACCTTTCAGAACATTGTAGAATAGTATTAGTCAGCTTTGCCAAGAACCTATTTCTTAACATTTCTCTTTCTTTCCAAGATCTTTCTGGATCTTTCTTTCAGATCATATATAAATATTCTTGTTCTCTGCCTAAATAAAGCTCAGAATATTTTCTTCCAGAAATTCTTCAAGAATACTTAAACCTTTAAGTATCTCTTCAAGCTACTTTAGGCCAACTAGAACTTTCAGATTTAGCCACTTCTTCTTAAAGAAACTAGAACTGTTACACTAGGAGTCCTTCTTGTATAAGTCCTCATAGCTCTTCTGATATCTTGAAACATTCTTTCTTGGACTAAGAATCCTTGATAGTTCCTAGACCTTGAGATTTGGCAGATAGCAGATATTTCATTTATAGTGACTCTTGAGCTATTTTGGATTTTGTGAGTCTTGTTTGAGTTGCTGCTACTATAGTTCCTTAGTCCTTCTTTTATATTTCTTGAGATGTCTATCTTATGGTCATAATGACTTATAGTTAGTCATTATTGCTTATCTTATAGCCTGGGTGAGTCATGCCATATGATCTTCTTGTGCTCTGATATGGTAGCTTGTAAGGAATAACTGTCTCCTGTGATGATGTCACCATTCTGAGATCACTATTACAATATATACTATTATATAGATGATATCTCCTGAGTATATTTATACTTTATATACTATTTTGATATTTATTATAATTTATAATTATAAATCTAATAGAGTGAAGATAGTTTCAGTAAGAGCTTTCTTATTTTTGTCATCTCTGTAATTTGGGTCTCTAATTTAAACTTTAAGTATATACTCCTTTAGTCTACACTTCTTAAAGAATGTTTATTATATGGATTATCTATATATACTTTATAGTTATTTCTATTAAACTTCTTGATGATATGCTTAGACATTATTATTATAGTATTTGTATTTAGCACACTTGTGTTTATATATAGAGATTATTGGATTTTAATCATATGAGTAGATGCAGTATATATAGCATATATACTAGCGGTCTTTTCTAACTACTATCAGAGGTCATATGTAACCTTTGTTGTGAATAGCTGGGAATTCAGATGAAGTGAAAGGAGATATTTTTATTGATAATATGTAAGTTGCATATTCAGGTGAGCTGGTGTCAGCCTGTAAGCGTAGTAATAATTTTCAAATGAGCATTCATCCGAATCACGGAAGCAGAGTTACCTCAAAAAGCGAGAACGAGTGTCAAGGAAGTGATCACGAGATCGATGGCCAGGTGGTCATCAGGACCCGATATTTTTTGGATCTGTCCAATAGCAGCGAGAAAATTGCTAAATATTAGGGACTCGCGTTAAATGTAGATCGATGCTTGTTTTGTCATCCAGAGATTGTCTCTTCTGTATGTTTGATGGACGTCAACTTATGTTGTGTCCAAATGATCCTAACATAAAGCACGACCAAATGGGATTACTGACACGCGAGAATGCCAGCTCCAATACCTCAATCAGAAGGCAGTGCTGGTGTCCAGGGCATGTAGGTAACTTCTCCATCATTTTTTTTTTTTTAATCTGTGAATAAGGATTGGAGCTTCATGTTTTTCAGACCGCACATCAAGCTCGGACTTTCCGGTTTGCCTTGGTAGCATCACAACCCTGGTATAAATGTATTGGCAACACAAAATGTTGACGCGCCGAATACGATTCCAATTGTTATGAAATAAAAATTGTATTTTTATAACATATACAACATAAAATGCAAATTTGTTCGTGCATAGTATCAACATATGATATATGGTCATTCACTGAAGATTAGCTATAAGCTCTTGATTGAAAATATTTTTCTCAAATCTACAATAACAGTTTACACTGTTTCAGAGACTGGGTTGGAGTGCTGATTGCCTCGCTGTTGATTTTATTATCTGAAGATGAATGGAGGAGGAGTGAATACATACACATCGTGATCTTCATCATCACGCAGAAGCACACAATGCTTCATACAGTTCTGACATACCTTCGAGATTCAGCTTGGTAAAGGTCGTGTTCTGCTTCAGAGACTCGGTTAGGGCACGTGCTCCCTTGTTTCCAATATTGTTATCTTAAAAATAAACAGGGGATGAGCGAACACGGACCGATCGCGAGCTTCATTCCATCACGCAGCACAAAATGCTTCACGCAGTTCTAACATACTTCCGAGATTCAGCTCGGTCAAAGCCGTATTCTGCTTCAGAGACTCGACTATGGCGCGTGCCCCCTCGTGGCCAATGCTATTACCTTTAAAATAGGCAGGGGTTGAGCGAACACGAAAAGATTTTGAGCTTCATTCCATCACGCAGCTGCAACAATGCTTCACACAGTTCTGACGTACAGGAGAGATTCAACTTGGTCAAGGTCGTGTTCTGCTTCAGAGACTCGGCTAGGGCGCATGCCCCCTCGTGGCTAATGCTATTATCTTTAAAATGAAGAGGGAATGAGCGAACAAGCACAGATCGTGAGCCTCATTCCATTACGCAGCTGCACACAATGCTTCTCACAGTTCTAACATACCTCCGAGATTCAACTCGGTCAAGGTCGTGTTCTGCTTCAGAGCCTCGGCTAGAGCGCGTGCCCCCTCGTCGCCAATTCCATTGTCTTTAAGTATACAGGGGATGAGCGAACACGTACAGATTTTGAGCTTCATTCCATCACGCAGCCGCACACAATGCTTTATGCAGTTCTGGCATACTATAGAAATTCAGCTTGGTCAAGGTCGCGTTCTGCTTTAGAGACTCGGCTAGGACGCGTGCCCCCTCGTGGCCAATGCTATTCCCTTTAAAATTAACAGGGAATGAGCAGATTGTGAGCTCCATTCCATCACGCAGCTGTTTCACATAGTTCTGACATACTAGAGAGATTCAGTTTGGCCAAGTTGGTGTTCTGCTTCAGAGACTCGGCTAGGGCGCGCGCCACCTCTTCATCAATGATATTATCTTTAAAACAAACGGGGGATGAGCGAACACGCACAGATCGTGAACTTCACTCAATCACGCAGCTGCACCCAATACTTCACACAGTTCTGACATACATTCGAGATTCAGCTCGGTCAAGGTCGTGTTCTGCTTCAGAGACTCAGTTAGAACACGTGCCCCCTCGTCGCCAATGCTATTGTCTTTAAAATAAACAAGGGATAAGCGAACACGCACAGTTCGTGAGCTTCATTCCATCTCACAACTGCACACAATGCTTTATACAGTGCTGACATACTGTAGAGATTCAGCTTGGCCAAGGCCGTGTTCTGCTTCAGAGACTCGCCTAGGACGCGTGCCCCATCGTGGCCAATGCTATTCCCTTTAAAATGAACAGGGAATGAGCAAACACGCATATATCGTGAGCTCTATTCCATCACGCAACTGCTTCACATAGTTCTGACATACTGGAGAGATTCAAGTTGGTCAAGTTCGAGTTTTGCTTTAGAGACTCGGCTAGGGCGCGTGTCCCCTCTTCGCCAATGCTGTTATCTTTAAAATAAACAGGGGATGAGCGAACACGCACAGATCGTGAGCTTCATTCAATCGCGCAGCTATACACAATGCTTCACACAGTTCCGACATACATTCGAGATTCAGCTCGGTCAAGGTCGTGTTCTGCTTCAGAGACTCGGCTAGGGCGCACGTCCCCTCGTGGCTTATGCTATTATCTTTAAAATAAACAGGGGATATGCGAACACCCACAGATCGTGAACTTCATTCCATCTCGCAGCTGCACACAACTTTCTATACAGTTCTGACATACTGTAGAGATTCAGCTTGGTCAAGGCCGTGTTCTGCTTCAGAGATTCGGCTAGGACGCGTGCCCCCTCGTGACCAATACTATTCCCTTTAGAATGAACAGGGAATGAGCGAACACGCACAGATCGTGAGCCTCATTCCATCACGCAGCTGTTTCACATAGTTCTGACATACTGGAGAGATTCAGGTTGTTCAAGTTCATGTTATGCTTCAGAGACTCGGCTAGGGTGCATGCCCCCTCGTCGCCAATGCTATTATCTTTAAAACAAAAAGGGGATGAGCGAACAAGCATAGATCGTGAGCTTCATTCCATCACGCAGCTGCACGCAATGCTTGACACGGTTATTACTTTCGAGATTCAGCTGGGTCAAGGCCGTATTCTGCTTCAGAGACTCGGCTAGGGCGCGTGCCCCCTCGTGGCCAATGCTATTATCTTTAAAATAAATAGGGGATGAGCGAGCCAGTACAGATTATGAGCGTGACTCCATCACGCAGCTGCTCCCCCAATTCTAACATACCTCCAAGATTCAACTCGGTCAAGGTCGTGTTCTGCTTTAGAGGCTCGGCTAGGGCGCGTGCCCCCCCGTAGCCAATGTTATTATCTTTAAAATAAACAGGGGACGAGCGAACATGCACAAATCGTGAGCTTCATTCCATCACACAGCTGCACACAATGCTTCACACATATCTGACATACCTCTGAGATTCAGCTCGGTCAAGGTCATGTTCTGCTTCAGAGACCCAGCTAGGACGTGTGCCCCCTCGTCGCCAATGCTGTTATCTTTAAAATAAACAAGGGATGAGCAAACATGTACAGATCGTGAGCTTCGTTCCTTCATGCAGCTGGACACAACGCTTCACACAGTTCTGCCATACAGCGGAGATTCAGCTCGGTCAAGGTCGTGTTCTGTCTCAGAGAATCGGCCAAGCATTCGGCCCCCTCAGCGCCAATACTGTTTACTAAAGATGGATAGGAAGTGAGGAAACACATGCAGATTGTGAGCTCCATTCCATCATTACAGATCAAAACAACAATTCACACAGTTCTAACATACCTTGAAAATTAAGGGTGATCAAAGTTGTGTTCTGCTTCAGAAACTCTGACAAGGCACGGGCCAACAGAATGCCGAATCCGTTTTCTGAATATGATGATAGGATGTGAGTACACGATCACAACTTGCTCCTATCATAGCTACAAACACAATAATTCAGATGATTCTAACGCACGGCTGAGATCGAGCTTGGTCACGTTTGTTTTCTGCTTCAGAAAATCGATCAGAGCACGTGTTGCTCTGTCATCCATGTATTTTCCTGAAGATAAAAAGGATTAGCAGGTATGCATAGATACTAAATTTGATTTTCAGTAAAATAATATTTCACACTGTTTGGTCATACCAGAGATATTTAACTCATGGGAGGTTGTTTCCTGCTTCAGAAGCTCAACTAGAATGCCGGCCCTGTTGTCACTGATCCTGCTTTCTGTAGATAAATGAAATATAAACAGATCATGAGCTTAATTATATAATACAGTAGCAAATAGATTCATATGTTACGACATACTGATCCTATTCTGGTTTGTTCCAATGTATTTTTCTAAACACAAATGGAGGAATATCGTGCATAAATCAACAGTTAGCTATAGAATGTCAACAATGTAGAAACTCCGATTTTTACTATTAATGTGATATAAGTCAATATTACAAAAGGATGCTGATTAGAAAATGCAATACTACCTACCTTGATTTGGTTGTTGCATGAGGGTGACAAGCGTCGATCGCGAGTGTTCTTTGGTGATTTGTTTGAGTTGTGAATGTGTGTAAAATTTACTTCCGGTGTGGTACGAGCTCGGTCCTTCCATAAAGTCGAAGATGTCGCTGTCGTTTTCAGATTCCAGCTCTTGTTGATGGGTGGCCCGTCTTGCCTCGATGAACGACTGCATCTTGAGTGAAAATGGCATAGGTGTAACAGCAAGCGCTCCCAAGATTTGATTATCTATATTTGGTTGCAAGACAAAAGGAATCTTGACTAAACCGGCTGCACATTCTAACAATTGATGGTAGACTTCAAGAGCACTAGGTCGTTGGTTGGGGTTCATGTGCCAGCAGCTCCGGATGATGTCGTTGAACGTTGTTGGCGCACCAGGGATCAACTGCTCTCGAAGGCCATCAGGATTGCTGGCGACGGCCGCCGATGCATCGGCTTGTGGTGGGACGCCGACGACCAGCTGCCATAACAGGATTCCCAAGCAGTAGATATCTGATTTCTGTTTATATTGTTCTCCCTCTAAAATCTCAGGAGGGAAGTATGCCATCCGACCATAGACACCTTTTTCGGAATTTGCATCTTCTACAGCTTGACTAAGTCCGACATCGATTAGGAGTGCGGTGTGAGTCTTGTGGAATACTACGTTCCCCGCGTGGAGATCCTTATGGCTTAATCCCATATTGTGGAGACTGACTAAGCGGCTGGCAAGTTTTATGGCATATGTGAAAGCTGTATACCAATCAGCATCATGTTCGCAAGGCTGCTTCTCAAGAGTACCGATATCAGCGAATTGCATAATCATCAGATACTTTTTGGTGTCAGGGTGTTGTGATACAGCAACAATATCCATTGTAGGGACATTTTTTATATTTTCCCCGCAGCGACTCAAATAGACATTCAGGACTAACTGTATTGGTGGGATGAAAACATGGCAAAGTTAATGATAATTGATATTGTGTGGAAGATATTACATATTTCACACCAACCGAAACTCACCACTTCAACCATGGACAATTTCAATTCTTTGGCAGCCACCTGGTATAATGCTGACTTCCTAACAACTCTTGTTTGGTATACTTTGGCAAACCCGCCTACAGCAATTCGTTTAAAACTCTCGAGGGCGCCGGGCGGAATCCAGACAAGGTATGGCTCTAGCTGCGGCACGGCCAAAGTGTCGAGGCAGGCACGGAGTTCTTGGTCGTATTCGGAATAATCTTTCTTCCAGGCCAATATTTCAGTTTGGTGGGTTCTGTGCAGGTGTTCGAAGGGCTTGAGTCGGGCTAGTAGGCCCTGTAGGCGCTGTTGGCGGGTTGGGGCGGACATGGTTTTTGTAATCGTTCTTAATGAGATGACGGGGCTGTATTATATTATAATTGCATCACATGACCATTAATTATAATTATAATGTTCCACCAAAAGTACGTCACAATGCGCCTGATCCTGATAGCATGCTTATGCACGGAATCTCGCTTGAAATCTCCGATCTGCATATCTGCCTTTATTATCTTCGACAAAGGACATGTTAAAACGGATACAACAATCTCTGCAAAACGTAACAGTGGATCACCACATCCATTGCCAGCGCCAGGGTGAATTTCGATGGTACTCAATTTACACAGCCTTTGCGAAATTGAAATGTGATCTCCGGTCTCTGGTCTCTGGTTTGATATCCAGCCAACTTTTCATTGATATTATTATCAAGCATTGTTAGCAGAGATTTACCAGGGACGAAGTGAGACGAAGGAATGATTAGCTGTCCATTGTATCGGAATAGAAAGAGTTCTGGCGGGCTCGGGGGATTTTGTGCTAATGTGTGATTTGCAGACCTGTGGGACGCAACATACAGAAAACATGTTCGCACACCCAAGAGATCGTGTGGCAAATGGCACACAAGAAATTGCGCAAGTACATATTATGATCACCTTTTTTATTCACAAGAATGCAATATCCAGATCAAATAGAATTAGAAAATTTATTTTATTAATGAATGAAGGTCGTCAGCAAGTCCGAGTGGACGTATTTGTGAGATCCTTGTCTGTGGCAAGCAGCCAAGCAGGGAGTCGAATTAATAGATCAGCAATGATGGCAAGGATTCGCAGTATACAACAGGTGAGTATGTCGCTCATCTAATCAAAAAA
>RBNI01000024.1:0-55784 GCA_003990745.1 Jimgerdemannia flammicorona | reverse complement strand
AAAAAAAAAAAAAAGCGATGGTAAACTGGCCAATGCGAAATTTCGAAGTTCGCGTGATCCGACACCGGCGTACAGGGAATCCTTACAAGGGTGGCGTACACGACAGGCACACAGGGCAGGTGCTGCGGGTGGACAGCTCACGACGCACGTGCTGCGTGCAGCTACTGGGAGGGCGGCTCTCGGTGCTGGAGAGCATCAGCTGGGACCATCTTGAACCCGTGCAACCCAGAAAGCACGAAAACGTTAAAGCCATGACGGGCGAGTTCCGTGGACAGCTAGGAGAACTATGTTGGACAAATGGTAATGATGGGCTCGTCAGGTTCAAGGAAACGTCTGAGTACAAGTTCGTAGATATGGTGCATTTGGCAAAATATCTAGGAAATTTAGTGTAGGATTCAAAGATGACATTTTCAAACTCTGAGTATATTGCAGTTTACCACTTATGCTATAATATGTGTTCTTTAGTTTTTGTTTTTGTATTTTGTTTATTTTTTGTCTATTATATATAACTGTTTTTAAATTTTAATAATATTTTTATCAGCTTGAATTTTATATATTTTGAGATATTAATAATAAGATATATTTATTTAGTTATAATAAAATTTTTATATCTTAATAGTATAATGAATCATTATAAGTCTCTGAAATTTTCAACTAGTAGTTATAGTTATCTAAAGTAGTATAACTATATATAGATATACTCAGTGTACTATATTTAGTTATAGTCTTAAATATATATAAATATTCTCTATACTGAGTATATTGTAATCTCAGCTTTACTTTTTCTACTGTAACAGTGATCTCAGAATGGTAACATTATTACAGGAGACAGTCTTTCCTTATAAGCTACCAGATTAGAGCACAAGAAGATCATACAGCATAACTTATCCAGGCTACAAGATGAGCAATAATGACTAATTATGAGTTATCATGACCATAAGATAGATATCTCAAGAAATATAAAAGAAGGACTAAGAAACCACAGCAACAGCAACTCAAACAAGACTCACAAAACCCTGAAATAGTTCAAAGACTCACTATAAACAAAATGTCTACTGTCTGCCAAACCTCAAGGTCCAGGAACTACTAAGGCCCCTCAGTCTAAGAAAGGATATTTCAAGACATCAGAAGAGCTATAAAAACCTATACAAGAAGGACTTCTAGCCTTAACCTAGATGCTGGTGACTCTTACCACTTTATCCTTGACTACTATAAAATGGAAACAAAGATCACCATCACTACTGAATACCTCTGGATATAGCAGGAATATGAAATAGGAAACCTCCTCTGCTAGGAGTTCCCTCAGGCCATTCTCAAGAGATACAAGATATGTACCACCCCTATAAATATATATAAAATAAGGACAGCCAAGAAGATTTATCAGATCTTCAGGCATACACTATGATCAATCTCCAACTTGAAGTATACTAGAGTCTCAGACTTCAAGAAATTGTCAGCTCATCACACAGATGCATTAGAGGCCATAGTGGCCACAAAAGCCCAATCTACCATTACTCTCAATAGTAATGAGGTAGAAGAGTTCTAGAATCCCATCTTTCAGAACAATCCAAATCAATTTCTACAAAGATTAATCTCAGTATTTTAAGACCCCAGTATCCAGATTAGACCTCTCCAAGACTCTACATTTATCCTCTATTTTGTAGAAGAGAATGTCATAGATTAGAGAGCCCTGGATCTCTTTACTCTCTCTGTTGCTGCCAAACATAATGACATCACCAGCAATGATATCATCAGTAATGATATCATCCTATTAATTGGCAATATATATAAGATAGATGAAATGTTTGCCAATCTCATTTTCTTTGAAGACATCCTATCACCTCTAGCCTTGATGATAGTGATGAAGATAAAGTCTCCATAGTTCTGAACATTCTGCTCTAAGTTCTTTATAATACCTAAATCTTCTGGTATCCTTTTTCTATATTACTGAAATCTACTAGTATCCTGAACTTATGCAACTATTTGTACAAATACTCAAATTTGTACTTATAACTGAAGTTTTCTGTATTCTAGTATTTTGTTTAGTTATTAGAATCTATATTTAGCTTTATATCTTAGCAACCATTGAATTATATTTTATATAAATACTCCTCTCATTTTCTTTGAAATAAAGTCAGTTCTCTCAGTTCTCTCAGTTTACTTATACTCAATTCTTGAATCATCAACTGATTGGTCAAGATCAGAATCAGGCTCTTGCTCTATATGAAGGGAGTAACCCTCCACCATCATGCCAAAATACATAGGAAGATGTCAGCCCATAAATACCACTTTTTGATCACTTGCCAGAGATTATGGAATCAGTAAATTTTTTAGGACTGGACCAATGAATAAGGACATTCAAGGAGATCCTTACTCAGGAGAAAGATGTAATAGTGACCTCAGAATAATGACATCAGCACAAGAGACAGCCTTTTCTTGCAAGCCATCAGATTAGAGAACAAGAAGATTATACAGCATGACCACTCAGGCTATGAGATAAGCAATGATGACCAACTGTGAGTCATTGTAACCACAGTATAGGCATCTTGAGAAATATAAAAGAAGGATCAAGGAACCATAGTAGCAGCAACTCAACAAGACCCACTAATCTCAAAATAGCTCAAAGACTTACTATAAATGAAATGCCTGCTGCCTGCCAAACCTCAAGGTCAAGGAAATACCAAGGTATCTCAGTTGAAGAAAGGATGTTCCAAGACATCAGAAGAGCCATGAGGACTTACACAAGAAGGACTCCTAGTGTTAACCTGAGTACTGCAGATCTTTATCACTTTATCCTCTACTACTATGAAATGAAAACAAGGATCACTATTGCTACTGAATGCCTCTAAATATGGCAAGAGTATGAAATAGGAAACTTCCTCTGCCAGGAGTTCCCACAGACCAGCCCCCAAGAGTTACAAGATACCACTCCCATAGATATATATAAAGCAAGGATAGCTAAGAAGATCCATCAGATCTTCAGGCATATACTATGGTTGATCCCCAACTTAGAGTATATTAGAATCTCAGACTTCAGAGACCTGTCAGTCTGCTATATCAATATACTAGAAGCCAGAGTGGCTACAGAAGCCCAGTCTACTATCACCCTCAATAGTGATAAAGTAGAAGACTTCTGGTATCTCATCCTTCAGGACAACTCAGATCAATTTCTGCAAGGATTGATCTCAGTATTCCAAGGCCCAAGCATCCAGGTTAGACCTCTCCAAGATCCCACATTTGTTCCCTATTTTGTAGAAGAGAATCTCATAGATTGGAGAGCTCCTAATTTCCCCACTACTGAACATGATGACATCATCAGTGATGATGTCATCCTGCATGATATATGCAAAATATATGACCTATGCAATGATAATAAAATGGACAAGATATTTGCAGATCTCATCTCCTTTGAAGATATCCTGACCTCTGATGAAGATAAAGTCTCTATAATCCTGAACATTCTGCTCTAAAGTCCCTTGGTTATACTGAATAATACCAGTACTCTTTTTCTATATAACAGCTGTTCCTTCACCAGCATTCTGATGTGACTCAGAATTATTCCAGTACTATTTTTCTATATCACTGAAATTATACCAGCATTCTGAATCTGTACAACCATTAGTACTAATACTAAAACTTAGTAGTTTTCTATATCCTGGCATTTTTATTTAGTTATTGGAATTTATATTTAGCTTTATATCTTAGCAACCATTAAATTATATTTTATATAAATATCCTTCTTATTTCCTCTAAAATAAAGTCAGTTCTGGTTCACTTATATATGTACAATCCCTTATAAGTAATCTAAGAGATAACAAGACAGTTTAAAGATAAGAAGTTTGAGGACTATAAGACCTTGGGAAGGTACTCCAATAAGAACTTGCTTATAACAAACTTGAGTTAGTCTAAGAGATATACCTTGAAGAGAATCTGACATATTTGAAGGACTCAGTGATCACTATGTGACAATATATATTATAAGTTATATTATATATATTTTAAATTTGAATTTTGAATTCAATTTAAATCAAATTTCAAATTCAATTTAATATAAATTGTAACTTGATTCAATTTGAATTAAATTAGACTCTAATTCAAATTAGTTTAAATTAAATTAGTTCTCAATTTAATTTAACTCAAATTGAATTAAACTCTAATTCAAATTGGTTTAAATTAAATTAGCTCTCAATTTGATTTAAACTATTTAAATCAAATTGAATTTGGTCCAAATTTAATTCAATTTGATTTATTCTAAGTACTAACTATAATTACTAAAGAAGGGTAATATCTTATTTCTGCTATAAAGAAATAGTACTTTCTCAAATCTTAGTAAATACTACTAAGTAAAAGAATTATTGAAAGGCTTCTTAATATATATATATATTAAGTTCCTAAGTAATATTTTATTATCTATAAGAATATAAGAGAGGTTATATTGTAACTTAGTTGGAAAAGTAGTATTGTCTTTATTAATAACTTATATATTATATCAATCAATATATATAACTCAAAGATAATACATATAGATATAAAGAATTAAATATCTAAACCATATTATTAAGATATATAATAATGAGAATTTCAATACTTCTGCTTAATGAGATAATATATAGAATATAATATAAGTAGAAATATAATATAACTAAGTAATAACTATAAAATAACTGTGAATATACTAAAAGAATACTATCTATCTATACTTAAAGCATAAGAAACTATAGTGAAAATAAAGAATGTAGATAAATTCTAATAGTAAGAAAACTCAAATATAGAAGAAAAAGAAAAAGAAAAAGAATACCTAAAGAGAGAGATATAGAAAAAATATAATATATTATTTTTCTACTTTCTTTTTATTATAAAATATTCTGTAATTATCTATTACTAGTATATAGTTCTATTACTGATATGTATATAGTTTATTATAAGACTTATTTCTTTAGTATATTACTTGAATTTAGATCCTAAAAGAGCTTTAGTAAGTGAATCTATAATCATATACTTCATAGAGATATATTCTAAGTATATAGTTCTATTCTCTATATATTCTCTTATATAATAGTATTGTATATCAATATGTTTGATTCTGCTATAATAAATAGAGTTCTTGGTCATAGTAATTATAGACTAATTATCTTAATGATTGAGTATAGAGTGCTATTTCTGATCAAAGCCAAGTTTCTTTAATAGTTAATATAGCCAAATAGCTTCCTTTGTTATTATAGATAATACTTGATACTCTGCTTGCATAGATAATATTACCACTGAGCTCTGTTTATATATTTATCAGGATACAACTCTTTTGTTATTTAATTGAAAGATATACTCAGTTATAGATTAGTGATTATCTAAGTCTCTAGCTCAATCAGTATTATATATATCAGATAGTTGTATCTATTGTTCTTATTCTTACTGCTATTACTTCCACTTAATCTATTAAGGATGAGTATATAATATACTATATCTTTAATATATCTGAAAATTCGTTTACTGATACTCCAATATAAATTATTATAATAAGATGAGTACTATGCTATCTTATTTATAATATATGAGATATCAGACCTTATTCTTAGTATAAGATATATAAGAGACCCAACTACTTACTAATAGAAAATATTAGTATAGTTTTTATTATTATTAGGCTTAGGCTTTCTTAACTTATAGATATTTCTATAGAAGTACTAATAGACTTATATTTACTTATATTAAATCATTTAAAAATAACTTAAATATAAGTTAACTATGAGAGATATATAGTATGCACACTTTTGTTATACATATATAATAAATATCTCTAAAAGAAAGGATATGTTATCTATATTAGTTACATATTTTGAATTTCTTATACAAGACTTTTTTAACTTTATTAAACTTGTTTTTTATTATAATAATAATTATATCATCTACCCATATACCTATAAAGTAATTCTATTGATATAGTATTAAATATATATTATAACAAACCAAATATATTATATGAACAATTAGTGACTTGACCAGATGATGTGAATATATAGCATAGTAACTAGACACAGCAACCATTACTGCAAAAAAAACTGTATAAATAGCCAGACTACCAGATAAGGTATATCTGTACAGAATCTGCACACTTGTGCTGGACCTGTATACTTATGCTGGACCTATACAACTTGCCATAAATAGCAAATCTATAGTTAGCCACATAGCAATCAGATAGTAACCACAATGTATAAAATACTCTAGAGATAAGAGTGAATAAACCTCAGTCTGAAATTCAGAACACATTTCAACTCTGGTTCACTTTCTGATATAAAGAAGAGTCTAAATTAAAGTACAAATCAAAGAAGTCTCTAAAGATTGAGCATTGGTCCCCTTATTCCCACTCTGATTCACTTTCTGATACAAAGCTGATTTTGTTGCCAAGTTTGAGTGAAGAACTTCACCACCTTTGGAGTTATTGGTATACTTGTCAGACTAAGCCTGAAGAATCCAAGTTTGCTGCCAAGTTCGAGTAAAGAAATTTATCACCTTTGAAATTATTAGTATGCTTGCCAGACTAAGCCTGAAGAATCTGAGTTTGCTGCTCAAGTCCAAGAAAGAACTTCACTACTGTTTCTAAGTTATCCATATTCTCAAAAAGCCTAAGAGAAAGCCACCTTGCTCATGCTAGATTCTGATACAACTTCACAGTGACCCATCATGTAAATGAAGTCAGTCTTTGATACAACTTTATTAAGAGACCCTTTCCCAAAAGCCACTATTTCTGAGTTATCTGAGCTATCTGAGTTCTTTCTCAGTTGAAGCTGCCAATTTAGAAAGAATCCATACCACCTGAGTAGTATTCTCAGAGAGCTCACTAATTCAGGAAGAATCCATAACATCTGAGTTACCTAAGTTATCAGAATTATATATATTATTTAAGTTATTTGTTTGTTCCCAGTGAGCCTAATTCAGAAGAATCTGTACTAAGCCAAGTTATCTGCTGAATCTGCATAAGGAATGTCACTGAGATTGTCATGCTATATAAAGGAATCATCATACAGAAATTATATAAGGAGAACTACTAGATTACCAAACTATTACATATAGAGATTGTCACACTACATATGAATTCTACCAATTCCCAGTTGACCCAAGAAGGAAACCCATTCCCACAGATCACCACTATACCCTATCCCAATTAGGAAATCAACATATAAATCACTCACAGATATCCAGATTTGACTATTATATCACTAAACACCAAGGACCTCAGGAATCTTGGAATATTTTGTTGCTTTTTGACAAAGTAACTAGAGGCTCAAGCCAAACTACATCAACTCCCAATCTTGTAATTGCCTTCATTGAGCCAGGCACATTATATTTGGGAGCTCAACTGAGAAGATTTCAAAATCAACATGACTTTTTAGCTCACAAGAACTCATAGTCAAACTGGATACATTTGATATAACACCAATATCTGCCACTACAGGAGAACTAGTTATTACCAGTATTTGGATAGGAAGAGAAGTAATCACCTCAAGACTTGCCAATTATCCAGTATCAGAAGGTTCCTAACCAGAACCAGAAGTCAGTATATCCTGAAATCTCCAACCAGATCAACCAGACAACACAGGTGGCCCTGTTGGAGATTTTGAAGAACTTGCATAAGAACTAAAAGATCTTATAGCCAGATACCCCATACCAGTCCCATCAATCTCACTAATAGAATCTTTACCACCAGCCTTTGTAGAATTGGAAGTAGCTCCTATAAGAATATCTAGGCTCATTCTACCTCATCTAAGGTCCAGAATACCATCCTCAGGATACTCAAGTACTCCCATCCAGTGACAGTTCAGAAAGTGAATCAGAATTAGAATCTGGACCAAAACCAGAATTAGAAGAAAGTGACAACAAAATGACCATCTTATTGCCAACCTTTGCAGGATATCCAGAGGAAGACTCTAGAGAATTCCTTGATAGAAATGAAGGAATCGCAGCTCTGAGGAATCTCTCAGATAAAAGAAAAATTGCCATCTATAAAACCCAGCTCAGAGAACCAGCCAGAGGAATTTTCCACTGAACAGCAAATGACCCTGATTCAGAACTGGCAAGACAGATACAAGCAGTAGTATCTTATGAGCTAGAATATGTAGCCATGGTCCACTGGCTCATTGAAAAGTATGCAGGAAGTGAAACCTGCTATAAGGCTCAAGAATCCATCATAGGGATGAAGATGAATCTTGGAGAATTGTCCAGAGCCTTCTTCATAAGAATTCAGAAGAGAATATATACAGCCAGATTCAATGCCACCAACTAGGACATTATAGGTTCAATGACCTTTATAAATGAGATTCCCCTGAACATTGCCCAGTATGTCTGCACCCTAGGCATTAGAATATCTAAAGAGTAAGTAGATGCAGCTCAAGGATTCTTTAATGTCAGACAAGGAACTATCTGGAGTGATCATGATAAAAAGGATGATAAGGAAGACATCCCGGTCAAAGCTCTATAAGGACTCCTCCAAGGATAAGAGAGATCTGAAAAAAGAAGACCAGCCAAAGAAGGAAAGAAGGACAGGAGCAAAATCCAAGACCTCAGCTCCAAGTTAGACTGATTGGTTGGGCAGATTGAAAAACTCACTATATGCAAAAATCAGAGTTATCAAGATAATAGAGAATACCTTCCTCAGAGGAGCCAAGGTTATCTACCCAGAGATAATAGGAGCTATCAGCAAGAAGAAAGAATATATCCTGTCTGAGACAGAGCCCAAGTCCAATGATTCTACTGTGGACAATTCAGACACTATGCCACTAAATGTGATAATAAAAGAAGTGACCAAAGGGACTCAGAACCACCAAACTGAAGGAATGATACTCAGTATAAGAGGACTGAAGCCTATTCTGTTGAAGATTTTGAGGAAGCAAGCAACAGTGAATATTATAGTGATCTAGACTTATACCCTACCAAGGTTACCACCTGGAAAACAGTCTATCTAGCAGAGAAAAGGAAGAGACCTGTAGAAAGACCATCTCAGAATATCAGCAAAAGAATTATCCAAGAAGAAGATGAAAAATATGAAGAGGAGCAAGTAGAAATACCTCCCCAGATCCCTTCACCTTTTGTCTCTAAGACAAATGAGCTGCTACTAGAGGATAAAGAAATGAAACAAAAAGAACAGAAACCTGCTGCTCCAAAGCTCAAGAAGAAGTACACTCCAAAGATCATGCCCAGAGACATCTACAATAAAGCCTAGCAGAAGATTCAAGAAGCCAAGATGGAAGTCCCACTCCTGCAGTTTCTGCAACTGATACCAGCTAGAGTCTGAAACAAATTGCTGAGAACCACCAGATCTAGCACTGGCTAAGTTCCCATCCCACAGCAAGAGCCAACCCCCACATCTATCCAGACTACAGAAAGATATATCAGTATATACTTATATGGAGACATTGGAGGACAAAAAGCAAAAATCCTTATAGATACAGGAGCAGCTGTCTGTATTATTGTCAAATGATTCCTGGATACCCTCCAGTGGCCCATTGATAGACAATCCAATCTCAGCATTATAGTAGCAGATGGAGCCCAAACTCAACCCCTTGGTGAAGTACAAAACATTACCATTTCCCTTAGACACATTCAGTTCTCTATCTCAAAAGCTATTATCACTAAAGCTGTCATCTATAATATGATCCTTGGCATCAACTGGATGAAGGAAATGAATGCAGTTATTGATATCAGTCAACAAGTACTCAAGTTTGACTACTGAGGCAAGAAGTATAGAGTTAAGGTGACCAGCTATAAGTAATCAAATAAGAAGAAGAAAGTCACTATCCAGGAAGAATATGCCAGTAGTGAAGAATCTACTACTAAAGAGGAAGAAGAATCTGAAGATAGAAATGATCTCAAACTCAATTCCTGAATTAACCTGGTATGACAGACCAGAAGACAATGTGTGGACCAAGAACACTGTCCCTATTACTATCAGAGCTATTGCAGGAGAGATCAAAGGATGCCCCACCTACCTCAAGAGACACAAGTGCTCTGAGCACTCCTCCAAGATCATTAGGACAAGGAATTCGCCTGGTATAGCTTGCCCTGAGTGCAGAAGAAAGAAGAAGAAATATAGACATATTCCAGAAACACCTGCAACCAAAGCTGCAGAAGTATAAGCAATTTGGGGCCAAGAATTATCTGAGGAAGAAGAAGTTCCTGACCAAGAAGTTTCTGAACAAGAAGCACCTGAAGAGGAAGAAGTCCCTGAACTCATTCCCTAGGATGACCCTCACTGGACACTACCTGAAGACAATGACTCTTGGAATATAGAAGAAGGACCCAGCACAATCCCCATTGTTCCCAAGAAAGAAACTTACCAAGAAAGAGCTTTTCAACTAGGAAGATATCCACATCAAATAGTCTTCCACTCTCTCTAAGACTACTGCTATCAGTGCCATCTATTAGACCAGCAAGAAAGACAGAGACCCCAGAGACCAGAACCTCCAAATACAGTTGCACAGTCAACTACCTTCCAAGAGATCACTACCAAGCTGCAAAGTCAATTCAGAGGACAAGGCTTCTTCACACAAACAGAAATACACCAATTATCTACCCTTCTCCAAACTTATGACTAAGATGGATACCAATTCCCAAGACAACAAGAGATCAACAACTGAGAATATCATTTTCAAACAATGAAATATTGTAACCATAGAAGATATTCAGACTGCCAAGATGCAGATATTAGAAGATTCACCTTAGTCATAATGTTGCAATCTACACATTGAAGAGAGGAGACAACAGAAGCTAGATCCAAAAAAGCTAGACCAAGAAGCCAGGAAGAAAGACTCTCAAGATCTACAATTTAGGAGAAGACATCCTAATTCTCATCAGACATGCAATCTGCCAAGGATGGGTAGAAGATGCCACCAACTTCATGGAAGCCCTAGACCTAACAGGAAGAAGAGGAATCAACTATCTCTGAGACCCCTCCACTGGAGCCAGATGGCCACACCTCAACCTCAGAGCCTGGAGGCTCTCTGCTAGTAGAGCCTTAGCCCAAGGATAGTCTGAACTCAGCAAGAATATTGCTCAGTATGCCCTGCTACATCCCAAGGCCAAACCCCTGACCAAAGCCCACCCAGAAGATATAGGGTATGATCTTTATAGCCTGGAGGATGAATCCATCAAGTCTGGAAAAACATTCATAATCAGAACCAGACTAGCTAAGCAGTCACTCCAAGGAGCTTACATCTAATTGACCTCAAGGTCAGGACTTGCCAGACAAGAAATAACTGTAGAAGAAGGAACTATTAACCCAGAATATATAGGTGAAATCAAGGTCATCTTACAGAATAGTAGTGGAGAAAGGCACTAAATTATTAGAGGACAGAAGATTACCCAAGCAGTCTTCATGAAGATCAAAACCCCCCAATTACAAGAAGTCTCTGAACTGACTGAAGGAACAAGATAAGCCAAAGAATTTGGAAGTTCAGATAAGAAGAAAGTATATCTCCTTCAAGTCAATCATCTCAAGAGGAATGTCCCCCAGCAAGTGTACCACCAAACAGTCAAACTACACAAGAACCTCATCCTGGAACCTGGAGAACAAACCACCTTCGAAATCTTTGCACCACCTGACCCATGAAATCTCTTCTTTGAACCCAATGAAGATATCCTATACCTAGATATAGAAGGACATACATTCCCTGACAAAATGAACCCAGTGCACTCCTGAGCAATCAACCAAAGTTGGGAGACCATCATCTTACCAAAAGGAACCATCATAGGACACCTGGTATCTTTTCTCAACCAAACTCATAGAGAAGTTTATGAGCTAAACCTATCAGGAAATGGAAAAAGATCTCAGAAGAAAGGAAAGACTCCTCTGTGACCCAGGAGACAGTGAAGCCTTCCACCAATATTGGAGAAGAATTGATACTTCAACAACAGCAACAACTAGTAGAACTTCTCAAAAAATATCAAGATATCTTCACTACTGATTATAGCAACCTGCCATACAACCTATTATATCACCATAGCATAAATACAGGAAATATAACACCCATCCAGCAGAAACTCTATAGAATACCCCATCACTTAAAAATATTCAAAAAGGAGTACATTCAAGAACTCTTAGAAAATGGAGTCATCTGACCCTCTACTAGTCCCTGGGCCAGCCCTATACTTATTGTACCAAAGAAAGGAGGATAGAGACTCTGTGTGGATTATAGGAAACTCAATTCAGTCACCAAAAAGGATGCCTATTCTTTGTCCAGAATTGATGACCTCTTGGATCAACAACATGATACCAGATACTTCAGCAGCATGGACCTTTTTGCAGGATTTCATGAGATCTCCATGGACTCTAAAGACATTCAAAAGACAGTCTTCCTTACCCTAGAAAAACTGTTTGAATATCTCTGAATGCTCTTTGGACTCTGCAATGTACCCCCCACCTTTCAGAGAATGATGAATTCAGTCTATGCTCTCTTGATCTACTACTATCTGATTGTATATATAGATAATTCCAACATCTATTCAGCAAATTTCGAAGAACATCTATATCACCTAGAGGAGTTCTTCAAGCTCATATGCAAGAACCACCTGAGACTCAATACAAAGAAATACTACTTTGGGAAACAGAAACTTGAATTCCTTAAATTCATAGTTTTGAAAGAAGGAACTCATACAGACCTAAAAAAAACTGAGAAGATCAATAACTAGCCAGTACCTAAGACCCTGAAGGAAACATTATCATTCCTGATACTAGTATTCTACTACAGAAGATTTATCAAAGACTTCACTCAAATTGCTGCTCCAATCTGAGTCCTTCTCAAGAAAGAAGTATCATTCAAATAGACAGAATTACAAGAAAAAGCCTTCAGAGAACTCAAGAACCACATGACTACAGTACCTATCCTTGTGTACCCCAATCTATAGAAGCCATTCATCTTATATATAGATGCTTCCAAAGATGGCCTTGGAGCAGTTCTAGCCCAAGAAGGACCTAATCAATAATACTATATAATAGCTTATGTAAGCAGAGCTACCCACCAGCAACAGATAAACTATGGTAGCACCAAACTGAAATGCCTTGCAGTCATATGGGTGGTCACCCTGTTCAAGTATTACCTCATTGAAAAAAGGTTTACCCTGATCACAGACTATGTAGCCCTCAAATGGCTATTCAACTGTAAGGAACCTACTGGAATCCTGGTCTGCTGGATCCTTATCCTTCAGAATTACAAAATCACCATCATCCACAAAGCAGAGAAAGCTCACAACAATATTGATGTACTTTTCTGTCAGCTCTAATGAACTAGAAAAAGGGTATCTCTAGGAACTATACTCTAAAGAAAGCTCCTCAGACCATTAAGGCACAAGAAGATCTCATCCAAAAAGAATACCAGAAAGCCCACCAAAGACAAGCAAATATAAAAGAAAAGCTGCAAACAATATACCAACATTGGCTCAATTTCAGAACACAAGTCCAGGATATACTCAAGAAATGTGATATCTGTCAGAAGTACTAAGGAAGGAAGAACTATCAAGCACTACTGTAGCTAATTGTACCACTAGATAACATCTTTCAGAGATGGAGAGTAGATGTAATTAGACCCCTACCAGTTATACTAAGAAGAAACAAATATATCCTTATATTTGTAGAATATCTGACCAAGTGGCCTGAGGCTTTTCCAATAGAAATCACAGATGCCTTAACCATTATAGACCTTCTCCATAGCCTCACACTCAGATATGGACCCCCAGAAGCACTCATCTCTAACTGAGGCACAGAATTCATTATTAATATAATCATAAGTTATACCTGAATTCATAAGATCCACCTCAAACAGACTATATAATACTACCCTCAGACCAATGATATGACAGAAAGAATGAATCAGACCATCAAGAAAGGACTTACCCAAGTCAATCCTACCAATTGGAACTTCTGCTTACCTGAGATCCTATGGGAAATTCAGAATACCCCTGCTGACTCCACCAAACAAAAGCCATTTAAAATGATATTTGCCAAGAAAACCAGAACTACTGACCATGAGAACCTTGGAGATCTCCTCAAGAAGGCAGAATAGTTATGTAATCAGGCCTGAGTTCAGATTACCAAAGCCCAAGAAAGACAAAAGAAGTACTATGATCAGAAACAGAAGGACTAGAAGATCAAGATTGGAGATCAAGTACTAGTTTGGAGAAGTATGATTGAAACAAACTTTGTCACCAAATTGGAGCCCAAATGGGAAGAACCTTATCTTGTGCACAACATCAGAGGAACCAGTATCTATTTAAGAAATATAGATGGACAAACCCTGAGGACACTAATATACGTACGTATATCAATTACCTCAAGATATATCTTTTCCTACATCATAAATCAGAGAGTTGACAACTGCCTTCAGACTCTTATCCTTAGCTCATTTCAATCACTGCTAGTTCCCCTACCCTAATTCCAAGAAGTCAATGGGAATACTCTCCAGAAGATTCAGATTCATCAAGAGAATCTTGTCCTAGCCAGATAATTGTTACAGGTCCATCAACTTCAGACCCATTATGCAATTGGAGAACAATTGCAGAACCTTCCAGTTTCCAAACAAACATATATCAGAAACATTACAAGACTATCAAGGAGAGATGTCACTGCTGCAGACAGACTCTATACTCTTTATAAATGAAACCCTACAGCCCTGATATAAGCACAATTCTCTTGGTATGATGCATGAGGAATAAATCTAGCTACCTACCTGAGTATCATCAATGCTGTTGAAATCCTATTCCCTGAAGAAGAAGAAGGACCCTTGGAATGGAGTGACCATGGTACAGATGATGAAGATGATGAAACAGGTATTGATGCAGAAGATGCTTACCCACACTAAAATGATGACTAAAGGACAGTCTAGAACAGACCATCCTTTAGTGGAGGCTGATGTAATAAACCAAACATATTATACAAACAATTAGTGACTTGGCCAGATAATGTGAACATATAGCATAGTAATCAGATATAGCAACCATTACTACAGAAAACTATATAAATAGCCAGACTATCAGATAAGATATATCTATTGTGACAAACCAAAACATATCACCCAAATTATATCTTAACCAGATGACGTGAACAATTAGGTAGGATGACATGAACATACAGCATAGTAACCAGCAACCATTGCTGTAGAAAACTGTATAAATAGCCAGAGATTCCAGAAAGAGTCTGTTTACCTATACAGACTCTGTACACCTGCCATAAGTAGCAGATCTATAGTTAGCTACATAGCAACCAGATAGCAACCAACCTGTATAAATTACCCCAGAGATAAGAGTGAATAAACCTCAGTCTGAAATTGAAGCAAAAGACAAGTCTGCCTACCACACTTCAAGAGGAACTCTACAGCCACTGCTAGGAGATTGTGAGCTTATTTCCCCACTCTGGTCCACTTTCTGATATAAAGAATGAGTCCAAAATTGAATCCAAAAGCAAAAGACAAGTCTGCCTACCATACTTCGAGAGGAACTCTACAGCCACTGTTAGGAGATTGTGAGCATTGGTCCCCTTTTCTACTCCAGTCCACTTTCTGATACAAAGCTTGAAGATTTGCCACCTAAGTTCAAGGAGAACTTCGCCACCTTTGGAATTATTGGTACGCTTGCCAGATAAACCTGAAGAACCTAAGTTTCCATATTCCCAGAGAGCCTTGCCACAAGCCAGTCCCTGACACAACTTTGCAGTGATCTGTTTATGCAAACAAAGCCAGTCTTTGACATAACTTTGCCAAGAGACCCTTTCCCAAAGAATGCCACCAGTTGTTCATATTCCCAGTTGAAGCTGATCTGGAAGAACTCACACCATCTGAGTTATTCCCAGTTAAATCCACCATTTGGAGTTATCCACATTCCCAGAAGACCTGAGTATTATCCCCAGAGAGCCCAAGTTACCCATGCCATCTGAGTTATTCGTTATTCCCAGTGAGCCTGATACAGAAGAAATCATGCCAGTATAATTTCCAGTAAGAAGAATTCACACTATCTTCTATTCCCAAACTGCTGCTTTTGGAGAACCTGCACCCAGATTGAGAAGTCCACCAAAATTGTCCCACAAGAAATCACATACTTTTGGAAGTCATCATGCTACACAGAGATCATCATGTAGAGATCACTGTTACCCAAGAAGGAAAAACCGCTAAATTGCTAGACTGTTACCCAGAAATTGAATACTTTTGGAAATTGCCTTGCTACACAAAATTATGCCATTCCCAGTTGACCCAGGAAGGAAACCCATTCATACAAATCACCACTATACCCAGAGAACTGTCCTAATAAGGAAATCGCTCACAGATATCCAGCTTTTGACTATTGTTCCACTAAACACCAAGGACCTCAGGAAATCTTAGAACATTTTGTTGCTTTTTGACAAAGTAACTGAGGGCTCAAGCCAAACTACATCAACTCCCCCAACCTTGTAATTTGCCTCCATTGAGCTGGCACATTACATTTGGGGGTTCAACTGAGAAGATTTCAAAATTGACATGACTTTTCAACTCACAAGAACCCACAGTCAAACTGGATATATTTGACCCAACACCAACCTCTGCCACTATAGGAGAACCAGTTATCACCAGCATTTGGACAGGAAGAGAAGTAATCACATCAAGACTTGCTAACTATCCAGCATCAGAAGGATCCCAACCAGAACCAGAAGGCAGTACAGCCCGAAATCCCCAACCAGATCAACTAGACAATACAGATAGCCCTGCTAAAGATTTCAGAGAACTTGCACAAGAACTAGAAGATCTCATCACATGAATCCAACACTTTATAGCCAGACACTCCACACCAGTCCTATCAATCTCACTAATAGAACCCCTACTACAACCCCTTGCAGAACCAGAAGTAGTTCCTACAAGACTACCTAGGCCTATTCCACTCCATCCAAGAATCAGAACACTATCTTCAAGATACCCAAGCACCCCTGTCTCTAGTGATAGTTTGGAAAGTGAATCAGAATCAGAATCCAAACCTGAACCAGAATCCGAAGAAAGTGACGATGAAATGGCCACCTCATTGCCAACCTTTGCAGGATACTTAGAGGAGGACCCTAGAGAATTCCTTGATGGAATTGAAGGAATTGCAGTCTTGAGAAACCTCTCAGATGAAAGAAAAATTGCCATCTACAAAGCCCAGCTCAGAGAACCAGCCAGAGGAATTTTCCATCAAACAGCAAACAACTGAGATTTAGAACTAGTAAGATAAATACAAGCAGCAATGTCTGATGAGCTAGAATATGAGGCCATGGTCCACTGGCTCATCGAAAAGTATGCAGGAAATGAAACCCACCACAAGGCTCAGGAATCCATCATGGGGATGAAGATGAATCTTGGAGAATCACCCAGAGTCTTCTTCACAAGAATCCAGAAGAGAATGCACTCTGCTGGGTTCAATTCCACCAACCAAGACATCATAGGTCCAATGACCTTCATGAATGGAATTCCCCCAAATATTGCTCAGCATGTCCACACCCTAGGTATCAGAAGGTCTGAGGAATAAGTAGATGCAGCCCAAGGATACTTTGATATCAGACAAGGAACTACCTAGAGTGATCATGACAGAAAAGAAGAGAAGGAAGACATCCTGGTCAAAACCCTATAAGGACTCCTTCAAGGACAAGAAAGATCCAAAGAAAGAAGGCCAGCCAAAGAAGAAAAGAAGGACAGAAGTGAAATCCAAGACCTTAGCTCTAAGTTAGACCAATTGGTTGGACAGATTGAAAAACTCACCACATGTGAAAATTGGAGTTACCAGGACAACAGAGCATACCCATCACAGAGGAGCCAAGGATATCCACCAAGAGATAACAGGAATTACCAGCAAGAAGAAAGAAGGTATCCTGCCCGAGACAGAGCCCAAGTCCAATGCTTCTACTGTGGACAATTCAGACACTATGCCACTGAATGTGACAACAAAAGAAGTGACTGAAGGGACTCAGAACCACCGAACCAAAGGAATGACACTCAGTACAAGAAGACTGAAGCCCATCCTGTTGAAGATTTCGAAGAAGCAAGCAATAGTGAAGACTACAGTGACTTGGACTTGTACCCATTAGTATCCAAAAAACAGTCTACCCAGCAGAGAAAAGGAAGAGACCTGTAGGAAGGCCATCCAGAAATATCAGCAGGAGAATGATCTAGGAAGAAGATGAAGAGCATGAGAAGGAACAGGTAGAAACACCTCTCCGAACTCCCTCACCATTTGTGCCTGAAACAAACGAGCTGCCACCAGAAGATGAAGAAATGGAACAAGAAGAACAGAAACCTATACTCCTGAAGCCTAAGAAGAAGTACACTCTGAAGACCATGCCTAGAGATATTTACAATGAAGCCTGGCAGAAGATTCAAGAATCCAATATGGAAGTCCCTCTCCTGCAGTTCTTGCAACTGACACCAGCTGGAGTTCGAAACAAATTGCTGAGAACAACAAGGTCTAGCACTGGCTGAGTTCCAATCCCACAGCAAGAACCAGCTTCCATCCCTGTCCAAGCAGCCGAGAGACATGTCAGTACCTACCTACATGGAGATATTGGAGGACAAAAAGCGAAAATCCTTATAGACATGGGAGCAGCTGTCTGTGTCATTACTAAATGATTCTTGGACACCCTCCAATGGCCCATTGATGGACCATCCAACCTCAGCATCATAGTAGCAGATGGAGCCTGAACTCAACCCCTGGGAGAAGTACGAAACATTACTATTTCTCTGGGACACATTCAGTTCTCCATTCCCAAAGCTGTTGTCATAGAAGCTGTCACCTATGACATGATTCTTGGTACCAACTGGATGAAGGAAATGAATGCAGTTGTTGATATCAGCCAACAAGTACTCAAGTTTGACTATTGAGGCAAGAAGTACAGAGTTAAGGTGACCAGCTATGAACAATCAAAGAAGAAGAAGGTCACTATTTAAGAAGAATATGCCAGTAGTGAAGAGTCTACTACAGAAGAGGAAGAAGAATCTGAAGATGGAAATAATCCCAGACTCAATCCCTGAATTAACCTGGTGGATGACAGACCAGAAGACAATGTGTGGGCCAAGAATACTATCCTGATCACCATTGGAGCCATTGCAGGAGAAATCAAAGAATGCCCTACATGTCTCAAGAGACACAGGTGTCCTGAGCACTCCTCCAAAATTATGGGAACAAGGAAATTGCCTGGCACAGCCTGCCCAGAGTGCAGAAGAAAGAAGAAGAAATGCAGACATGTTCCAGAAACACCTGCAATGGAAGCTGCAGAAGTATAAGTGATTTGGGGTCAAGAATCATTCGAGGAAGAAGAAACTTCTGACCAAGAAGTTCCTGAACAAGAAGCACCCAATGAAGAAGAGGTCCCTGAACTCATTCCCTGGGATGACCCTCGCTGGACACCACCTGAAGACAATGACCCATGGAACATAGAAGAAGGACCCAGTACAATCACCATTATTCCCAAGAAAGAAACCCACTAAGAGAAAGCCTTTTGGCTAGGAAGATGTCCACACCAAATGGTCTTCCACTCTCCCCAAGACTATTGCTATCAGTGTCATCTGTTGGACCAATAAGAAAGACAGAGACCCCAGAGACCAGAACCCCCAACTACTCTTGCACAGTCCACTACCTTCCAAGAAGTCACCACAAGGTTACAAAGTCGATTTAGGGGACAAGGTTTCTTCACCCAAACAGAAATATACCCCTTGTCTATCCTTCCCCCAACCTATGATCAAGATGGGTACCAATTTCCAAGACAACAAGAGATAAATAGCTGGGAACATCATTTTTGAGCAATGGGATATTGCAACCATGAGAGACATCCTGACTACCGAGACTGCAGACATCAGAAGATTCACCTCAGTCATGATGTTGCAGTGCATACTTTGAAGAAAGGAGATAACCGAAGCCTGATCCAAAAAAGCCAGGTTCGAAAAAGCCAGACCAAGAAGCCAGAAAGAAGAATCCTCAAGATATATAATTTGGAAGAAGATATCCTAGCTCTCATCAGACATACTACCTGCCAAGGATGGGCAGAAGATGCTGCCAACTTCATGAAAGCCCTAGACCCTATAGGAAGAAGGGGAATTAATTACCTCCGAGACCCTTCTACTGGAGCCAGATGGCCACACCTCAACCTCAGAGCTTGGAGGCTCTCTGCTAGTAGAGCTTCAGCCCTAGGAAAGCCCGAACTCAGTAAGGATATTACCCAGTATGCCCTGCTGCACCCAAAGGCCAAACCCCCAACCAAAGCCCACCCATAAGATGTAGGATATGATCTTCACAGCCTGGAGGATGAATCTATCAAGCCTGGAAAAACCTTTATGGTCAGAACTGGATTAGCTATGCAGCCACCCCAAGGAGCTTATATTCAACTGACCTCAAGGTCCAGACTTGCCAGACAAGGGATAACTGTAGAAAGAGAAACCATTGACCCTAGATATACAGGTGAAATCAAGGTTATCCTACATAACAGCAGTGCAGAATGGCACCAAATCATTAGAGAACAGAAGATTGCCCAAGCAGTCTTCATGAAGGTTAAGACTCCACAGTTACAGGAAGTCTCCGAACTAACTGAAGGAACAAGACAAGCAAAGGGATTTCGAAGTTCAGACAGGAAGGAGGTACATCTCCTTCAAGTCAACCACCTCAAGAGGAATGTTCCCCAGCAAGTGTACCAGCAACTAGTCAGACTGTACAAGAATCTCATCCTGGAGCCTGAAGAACAAACTACCTTCGAAATCTTTGCACCACCTGACCCCAGAAACCTCTTCTTTGAACCCAAGGAAGATATCCCACACCTGGACATAGAGGGACATACATTCCCCAACAAGATGAATCCAGTACACTCCCGAGGAATCAACCAAAGTTGGGAGGTCATCATCTTGCCAAAAGGAACCATCATAGGATATCTGGTACCTTTTCTCAACTGAACTCATAGGGAAGTTTATGAACTAAACCTATTAGGAAATGGCAAAAGATCCCAGAAGAAAGGAAAGGCCCCTCTGCGACCCAGAAGACAGTGAAGCCTTCTACCAACATTGGAGAAGAATTGACACCTCAACAACAGCAACAACTAGTAGAACTTCTCAACAAATATCAAGATATCTTCACCACTGATTATGGCAACCTGCCATACAATCCATCATATCACTACAGCATAAATACAGGAAATGCAACACCCATCCAGCAGAAACCCTATAGAATACCCCATTACTTGAAAACATTCAAAAAGGAGCACATCCAAGAACTCTTAGACAATGGAGTCATCCAACCCTCTACCAGCCCCTGGGCCAGTCCTATACTTATTGTACCAAGAAAGGAGGATGGAGACTCTGTGTGGATTACAGAAAACTCAATTCAGTCACTGAAAAGGATGCCTATCCTTTGCCCAGAATCAATGATCTTTTGGACCAGTTACAAGATGCCAGATACTTCAGCAGTATGGATCTCTTTGCAGAATTTCATGAGATCCCCATGGACCCCAAGGACATTCAAAAGACAGCCTTTCTTGCTCTAGGAAAACTGTTTGAGTATTTCTGAATGCCCTTTGGACTTTGCAATGCACCCCCCACCTTCCAGAGGATGAATTCAGTCTATGCCCCTTTGATTCACCACTGCCTGATTGTATATATAGATGATTTCAACATCTATTCAGCAAATTTCGAAGAATATATACACCACCTAGAGGAACTCTTCAAGCTCACCCACAAAAACCACTTGAGACTAAATGCAAAGAAATGCTACTTCAGGAAACAGAAACTTGAATTCCTTGGATTCATAGTCTCAAAAGAAGGAACCCATGCAGACCCAAAGAAAACTGAGAATATCAACAATTGGCCAGTACCCAAGACCCCAAAGGAGACACTATCATTTCTGATGCTAGTATCCTATTACAGAAGGTTTATCAAGAACTTTGCTCAAATCACTGCTCCAATCCAGATCCTTCTCAAGAAAGGAGTGCTATTTAAATAGACAGAATCATAAGGAAAAACCTTCAAGGAACTCAAAAATCGCATGACTATAGCACCAATCCTTGTGCACCCCAATCTACAGAAGCCATTCATTTTGTATACAAATGCCTCTAAAGATGGCCTCAGAGCAGTTCTAGCCCAGAAAGGACCTGATCAACAGCACCATGTGATAGCTTATGCAAGCAGAGCTACCAATCAGCAGCAGATGAACTATGGTAGCACCAAACTGGAATGCCTTGCAGTCATATGGGCAGTCACCCTATTCAAGCATTACCTCATTGGAAAAAGGTTCACTCTGATCACAGACCATGCAGCCCTCAAATGGTTATTCAATTGCAAGAAACCCATGGGAATCCTAGCCCACTGGATCCTTATCCTTTAGGATTACAAAATCACCATCATCCACAAAGCAGGGAAAGCTCACAACAATGTTGATGTACTTTTCTGCCAGCCCTAATGAACTAGAAGAAGGGTGTCTCAAGGAACTACACCCTAAAGGAAGCTCCTCAGACCATCAAGGCACAAGAAGATCTCATCTGAAAAGAACATCAGAAAGCCCATCAAGGATAGACAAGCATAGAAAACAGGATTCAAAAACAATATCAATATTGGCCCCACCTCAGAACTCAAGTCTGGGACATCATTCAGAAATGTGACATCTGCCAGAAGTATCAAGGAAAGAAGAACTATCAAGCCCCTCTGCAACCGATTCTCCCACTCACTCACATCTTTCAAAGATAGGGAGTAGATGTAATCGGACCTCTACCAGTTACACTAAGAAGAAACAAATACATTCTTATATTTGTGAAACACCTGACCAAGTGGCCTAAGGCTTTCCCAATGGAAATCGCAGATGCCTTAACCATTGTAGGTCTCCTCTATGGACTCACACTCAGATATGGACCCCCAGAAGAACTCATCTCTGACCGAGGCATGGAATTCATCAACAATGTAATCACAAGTTATGCTCGAATTCACAAGATCCACCTCAAAAGGACCACATCATACCACCCCCAGACTAATGGTATGACAGAGAGAATGAATCAGACCATCAAGAAAGAACTTGCCCAAGTCAATCCTACCAATTGGGACCTCTGCTTACCTGAGATCCTATGGGAAATTTGGAACACCCCTGCCACATCCACCAAACAAAAGCCATTCGAAATGATGTTTGCCAAGAGAACCAGAACCACTGATCATGAGAATCTCAGAGACCTCCTCAAGAAGGCAGAACAGTTACGAAATCAAGCCTAAGGACAGATTATCAAAGCCCAGAAAAGACAAAAGAAGTACTATAACCAAAAACAGAAGGATCAGGAGATCAAGATTGGAGATCAAGTCCTAGTTTGGAGAAGTATGATTGAGACAAACTTTGCTGCCAAACTAGAACCGAAATGGGAAGGACCTTATCATGTACACAACATCAGAGGAACCAGCATCTATTTAAGAAGCATGGATGGATGAACCCTGAGAACACCAGTACACATCAATTGCCTCAAACTATATTTCCCCTCTACACCATGAGCCAAAGGATTGATCAGTGCCTCCAGACATTGGTCCTTAGCTCCTTCCAAGCCCTACCAGTCTCTCTATCCCAATTCAGCCAAGCCAATGGAAGCCCCCTTCAAAGGATCCAAGCTCATCAAGAAAATCTCACTCTGGCCAGATGCCTACTACAAGTCCACCAACTGCAGGCCTATTATGCAATTGGTGAAAAATTACAGAATCTCCCAGCCCCAGAACAGACCTACATCAGGAATACTACCGGTCTGACCAGAAGAGACACTACTGCTGCAGACAGACTATACACCATCTACAAACGAAATGTCACAGCCCTGACACAGGCACAATTCTCCCTGAATGATATTCAAGGAATGAACTCTGTTACCTATTTGAGCATCATCAACTCTGTCGAAATCCTATTCCCTGAAGAAGAAGAAGAGCCCATAGAATAGAGTAACCCCAGTATAGACAATAAAGATGATAGAACAGGTATAGATGCAGAAGCAGCCTATGCTTATTGGGATGATGACTGAAGAATAGTCTGAGACAGACTACCCTTCAGTGGGGGCTGATGTGACAAACCAAAACATATCACCCAAATTATATCTTAACCAGATGATGTGAACAGTTAGGTAGGATGACACGAACACACAGTATAGTAACCAGCAACCATTGCTGCAGAAAACTGCATAAATAGCCAGAGATACCAGAAAGGGTCTGTTTATCTGTACAGACTCTGTACACTGTACAGACTCTGTACACTGTACAGGTCCTGTACACCATACAGACTCTGTACATCTGCCATAAGTAGCAGATCTATAGTTAGCCACATAGCAACCAGATAGCAACCAATCTGTATAAATTACCCCAGAGACAAGAGTGAATAAACCTCAGTCTGAAATTGAAGCAAAAGACAAGTCTGCCTACCACACTTCGAGAGGAACTCTATAGCCACTGCTAGAAGATTGTGAGCTTATTTCCCCACTCTGGTCCACTTTCCGATACAAAGAATGAGTCCAAAATTGAATCCAAAAGCAAAAGACAAGTCTGCCTACCACACTTCGAGAGGAACTCTACAGCCACTGTTAGGAGATTGTGAGCATTGGTCCCCTTTTCCACTCCAGTCCACTTTCCAATACAAAGCTTAAAGATTTGCCACCTAAGTTCAAGAAGAACTTCGCTGCCTTTGGAATTATTGGTATGCTTGCCAGATAAGCCTGAAGAACTCAAGTTTCCACATTCCCAGAGAGCCTTACCACAAGCCAGTCTCTGATACAACTTCACAGTGATCTATTCGTGCAAACGAAGCCAGTCTTTGATGTAACTTTACCAAGAGACCCTTTTCCAAAGAATACCACCAGTTGTTTGTATTCCCAGTTGAAGCTGATCTGGAAGAACTCATGCCATCTGAGTTATTCCCAGTTGAATCTACTATTTGGAGTTATTCGCATTCCCAGAAGACCTGAGTATTATCCCCAGAGAGCCCAAGTTACCCACGCCATCTGAGTTATTCATTATTCCCAGTGAGCCTGGTACAGAAGAAACCATGCCAGTATAATTCCCAGTAAGAAGAATCCATGCTATCTTCTATTTCCAAACCACTGCTTTTGGAGAACTCACACCCAGATCGAGAAGTCTGCCAAAATCGTCCTGCAAGAAATCACATACTTTTGGAAGTCATCATGCTACACAGAGATCATCACATAGAGATTGCCATCACCCAAGAAGGAAAAACCACTAAATTGCTAGACTGTCACCCAGAAATCACATACTTTTGGAAATTGTCTTGCTATACAAAATTGTGCCATTCCCAGTTGACCCAGGAAGGAAACCCATTCACACAAATCACTGCTACACTCAGAGAACTGTCCCAATAAGGAAATTGCTTGCAGATATCCAGCTTTGACTATTGTACCACTAAACACCAAGGACCTCAGGAAATCTTAGAACATTTTGTTGCTTTTTGACAAACTATATCAACCCCCCCCCAATCTTGTAATTTGCCTCCATTGAGCTGGCACTTTATACTATGCAGGATCTGCACACTTGTACCAGACCTGTACACTTGTGCTGGACCTGCACAACTTACCATAAATAGCAAATCTATAGTTAGCCACATAGTAATCAGATAGTAACTACAATTTATAAAATACCCCAGAGATAAAAGTGAATAAACCTCAGTTCAAAATTCAGAACACATTTCACTTTTCAATATAAAAAAGAGTCTAAATTGAAGTACAAATCAAAGAAGTCTCTAAAGATTGAGCATTGGTCTCCTTATTCCCACTCTGGTCCACTTTCTGATACAAAGCTAATTTTGCTGCCAAGTTTGAGTGAAGAACTTTGCCGCCTTTGGAATTATTGATATGCTTGTCAGACTAAGCCTAAAGAATCTGAGTTTGCCACCAAGTTTGAGTAAAGAACTTTGCCACCTTTGGAATTATTGGTATATTTACCAGACTAAGCCTGAAGAATTTAAGTTTGCTGCTCAAGTTCAAGGAAGAACTTCACCCCTGTTTCTAAGTTATCTGTATTCCCAGAAAGCCTAAGAGATAGCTGCCTTGCTCAAGCCAGTTTCTGATGTAACTTTGCAGTGACCTATTGCACAAATGAAGCCAGTCTTTGATGCAACTTTGCCAAGAGACCCTTTTCCAAAAGCCACTGTTTCTAAGTTATCCAAGCCATCCAAGTTCTTTCTCAGTTGAAGCTGCTGATTCAGGAAGAATCTGCACCACCCAAGTAGTATTCCCAGAGAGTCTGTTGATTCAGAAAGAATCTGCAACATCCAAGTTACCCAAGTTATCAGAATTATATATGTTGTCTGAGTTATTTATTTGTTCTTAGTGAGCTTAATTCAGAAGAATCTGCATCAAGCCAAGTTATCCACTAAATCTGCATAAGGAATATCACTGAGATTATCATGCTACACAAAGGAATTATCATGCAGAAATCATATAAGGAGAACTATTAGATTGCCAAACTATCACATACAGAGATCATTGTACTATATATGAATTCTACCAATTTCCAGTTGACTTAAGAAGGAAATTCATTCCCACAGATCACTGCTACACTCAGAGAACTATTCCAATTAGGAAATTGACATACAAATTGCTCACAGATATCCAGATTTGACTATTATACTACTAAACATCAAGGATCTCAGGAATCTTAGAATATTTTATTGCATTTTGACAAAGTAACTGGGGGCTTAAGCCAAACTACATCAATCTCCAATCTTGTAATTGCCTCCATTGAGCCAGATACATTATAATATATAGTTATCTACTTTATAGCATGTGAAGCTATTGTTAAAGAGATATTTATTAATTTTTCTATTATATAAATAAGCTGTTTACTTGATACTATATAATTTTTTATACATATAGTTTACATATTAGATTATTGTTCTGGCTATTATATCATTATGGCTAGTAAATATATAGCTCTATATCTATATCACTATTGAGAAAAGCTATTTATATATATATCTGATAGATTTCTAGATTATATATAGTACTAATTGCAAGAAGTATCCTTAGTGAAGCTTAAATATTGGTAAAAATATCTCATTATAGTCTATATTATAATCTTGCAAATAACTCTTAGTAATAAAATGAGTTTTAAATTGCTCTATACTTTCACTACTCTTGTGTTTTATTTTATAGATCCAATATAATTCTATAACTTATCAATTAGTTAGAAAAAGTACTAAATCCTATATATTATTCTTAATAAGCAAATTATACTCATCTATTATATATTATTATTTCTTACTATCAAGAGATATTATTACTTCATTATATATATATTTGACTTGCCAGAAGTTATAATAAATGTATATTCATATGTCTTAATATAATTTATATAGTTCTTATATTATTATTTATAGTTTGTTGATATATCTTAATAATTTTCTAATTTGGAATAAGTTTTATTCTTAAGCTTATACTTTGACCTTTTCTTATCTTTGATAGATTCTTCATCATTATTAGAAGTCTCACTATTCTTAATCTCTATTATTCTTAGCTTAGACAACTCTAGCTCAGATATATATAGTAGTTGAAAATAATTTTACTTATTAGAGAGATTGGTACTAATTGCTGCTTTATATTAACTAGAGTATAGAGATCAAAGTAGAGATTGAAATAGATAAATCCATATAAATCTTCTTATTATTTTCTTTTTTATTAAACTATATATTTTATAAAATTACTATATAATATTTACATAGATCCCAGAGTTAATATATCTTACCAGAATACTTAAGAAATATATACTTACTAACTTTTAGCTAGTGCTTTCAATAAATTGAATCAAAGGTTCAATTTGATTTAATTTAAATCAAATCAAAGGCTAATTTGATTTGAATCGAATTGAAGACTAATTCAATTCAGATCAAATTGAAGGCTAATTCAATTCAAATTAAATCAAAGACTAATTCAATTTAAGGTCTGATTTAAACCTTATTTTTTGAAATATAATAATTTGACAAATATATATCTAAATTTAATGATATTTAGCTTGTTAGATTCCTCTTATATAGAGAAATCTAATAAGCTAAAGATCATTGAATTTAGATATATATTCATTAAGTTATTATATTTTGAAAAATAGGGTTCAAATCAGACCCTTAATTTAATTCAAATTCAATTCAATTTGAACTTGATCCAAATTGAAAAATCTCCAATTTGATTTGATTTAAATGACTCTTAATTTGATTAAATTGAAATTAATTTAATTTATTTGAGAGTATTACTTTTAGCTCAAATTTGTACTAATTAATATTACTTTTATTGAGAATATATATATTATATCTAAATATATATAGTGTGACAGCCAATCCGGATTAGTAATCTGAATTAGGGGGAATTAGACATTTGATCGTGGTATCTGAATCCGATTCCCAGTATAGTATAGCCTTATAGTTAGCCAAGTTTCTGATTTAGACAATGTCGAAATATCTCGACACTTGCGAAATCGATGACTCGATATAGTATAGCATTTAGACAATGTCAAAAAGTCTCGACACTTACTAAATGACTTATAAACTTAGCCACATAACTTAGCCATCACATAGTTAGCAAACTTGTATAAATAACTCAGTATCTTAGAGTGAATAAACCTCAGATCGAAATAGTTCAAAGCAAAGAGAAAGCAAAGGAACTAGTAAGCCTATGGGCAGATACACTTCGAACTCACCCACCCCACATACTGAGGACTCCGCGGAGTCAAAGAAGATCAAGAATTCAAGATACAGAAATCCAATGTACTTATAAGGTTAAGCATCTGCTACGTTACAACTTGGTGCCCATTGGCTGGTGATTCAAGACGAATCCCTCACTTTTAAGCTGAACAACGAACAACTGCTACCACAAGAACTCATACAACACAATCAGACAAAATGGACATAAGACCACCTGTATTCCACGGATATACTTCGGACAAATCAATCATCACCTTCATAGATGATTTCGAGCAGTATGCCGCTGTTAGGACCTTAACTATAGGACAGCAAGTAGCCCTCATGCCCTACAGCCTACGAGGACCCGCAAGAGCAACATTTACAGCCGCAACCCATGCAGAAAACGATGCCGATGCTATACTAAATGCACAGAAGACCTGGCTCTGGAATACCTATTACACAGATGAGATCAAGCAAGCTCTGAAGGACCAGCTCAATACAACATGTCAAGGAATGAGCGAGGATCCAAACACATTCTTCACAAGAATCCGATATCAGATAATCCTCACAGATTATGCTGATGCCATCCGAGACCAAGTAGCAGAAGCAACCTTCATGAAAGGAGTTCACCCAGAGATAGCCTTGGCCATCCACTCATCACCAGTAGTCCTGGATTTGGCACAAAAGGTCACCTATGCTCAGCGATATTGGATAGCCAGACATCCACAAGACTACACAATGGAAAGAGTGACTGGAGTTAGAATTGAAGCACCCAAGCCAACTAGTGTGATCCCTATCACTATGATCAATCGAAACACACCTCAGCCAAGAGCTACAGAATAACAGAGAAACAGCGATCCTATGGAAGAACTTGCCAAGCAGTTTGCTGAAATGACCGCTCACTTAGGAGATGTAGTAAAAGAAATCAGAGAAAGAGATCGCCGCCCAATTCAGAAGTTTGCCGCCACCTCAGACAAGAAGAAAGGTACCTGCTACAGCTGCGGAGAAGAAGGCCACTACTCATATGAATGTATGAGTGAAACCAAGCACAAGGCCCAGCCAAGTAATGCTACTACTAGAAATAAGGAGCAAGCCAACATCATCACCTTCGAGGAGATTGGAGATTCAGATGAGGAATGGGAGGCCTATCCTGCTCAGACCACTAAGAAGGATGTTTGCAAGGAACCCTACAAGAGACTGCCAAGAAGACCCAAGAAGAACCCAGTGGAAAAGCAGATGGAAACAACCACAGAAAGCCAAGCTGAAGAAATGGATCAAGACATAGAGCTCGAGCAAGCAGTCCAAGATATCATCTGAGGAACCACTCCAGCAAGTGAAGGAGAAAAGGAGAAGAAGCTCCGCAAGACCAAGACTTTCAAGTATGATATCTTCAAGGATCTCAGCCAATAAAAGTCAATGCAACCTTCAGCCAGCTGGCAGAAATCCCCACATTCAGGCAGCAAATGAGATTTGGACTTGCAGAAACCACAAAAGAGCAAGGTTGGAAGATAACCGAGGCCAATAATGTTCAAGAAGACTCCGGAGAGAAAAGTGAAGATAACCACAAGACTTCTGCCTATGCAACCTGCCAAATCGAAGATAGAATCTTTGAAGCCATCATAGACACAGGAGCAGGAGGATGTCTCCTCAGCAAGAAGGCAGTAGACTGCTTAGGATGGGAGATCGAAGAAGCAATCAAGCTGGTATTCATCACAGCAGATGGTACAAGAGCCACCCCTCTGGGAAAGATCCGAGATGTTCCCATCAAGTTTGGAGGAGCAACCATCTCAGTTGATGTGATTGTAACAAATGCAACTAACTATAACATCCTCATCGGCAACCAGTGGCTTCACAAAGCCAGAGCAATAATCGATCTGAATGTACAGAAGATGCAGATTGTCTACCGAGGACAAAAGATGCAAATCTCTATCAATGTTAACAAAGGAGTGCTCCCCGAGATGGAGGAAGAAGAAGGTGAGCAAGAGGAAGCCTACATGGTAACCACGCAGAAAAAGAAAAAGAAAGTTGGATGGATGAGTGAGGAGGAATGGTGCAAGAAGATTGCAGAAGGATATGTGCTACAAGGAGTCTGCCCCCATGGAATTAAGATGTACTGTATGGAGCATGTCAATGATTGCTACCAATGTACCAGTGGAATCAAGAAGATCCACTATGAAAGGAAACAGAAGGTTCTTGGAGAACAGGCCAGAAGAAAAAAGGAAGAGGAGGAAGATGACGAACCACCAGCCCTCCTAGAAGACAGTGACAATGAAGAAGAGATCAAGGTCAAGATTCAGAAAATTCATCCTGATGCAGTTCTACCAGAATATAAGTCGGAAAATGCAGCCGGAATGGATATCACCACAGTGGAGGAAACCATACTGGAGCCCCAGATAACTACCCTACTCACAACTGGACTGGAAATGACCATTCCAAAGGACCATGTTGGAATTCTCAAAACAAGAAGCAGCCTGGCAAAAAGTGAAATCACCATTGAAGGAGGAGTCATCAATTCGGACTATATTGGGGAAATACTACTCATTGCTAGGAATCACAATCCTACCATTCCATTCCCGGTCAAGAAGAAGGATCGGCTGGCACAGATGCTGATCTTCCCAGTTCTACAACCAAAGATCATGGAAGTCAAGAAGTTGCAGGAAACAGAGAGAGGACGGAAAGGATTCGGATCCACAGGAAGAGGAGTATTTGCCAGCACCAAAATCACCAAATTAGATCACAAGAAGGAGGAAATCACAACCAAGCACAGCTACACTATTGGGAATGAGTTTCCACTCAAGAAAGAACTCAAGAAGATACTCTATGAATTTGAGGATGTCCTCACCACAGATTTCAAGGATATCAAAGGGAAGACCCCACACTACTACCATGATGTGGATACAGGAGACACTGAACCAATCTATCAGAAAGCAAGACCCATCCCACCAGCCTACCATGAATGGCTCAGAGAAGAAATCAAGCAGATGGAAGAAGCTGGTATCATCAAAGAAGCCAGTAGTCCTTGGGCTTCACCAGTCATACTAGTCCCGAAGAAAGAAAGCAAGCCAGGAGAATTTGCACCAAGACTCTGTACCGATTATAGAAAACTCAACTCGATTACCAAGAAGGATCGCCAACCACTACCCCTTATCAGCGATATCCTCGTAACTCTGGGAGATGAAGCACAGTACTACAGTACCTTGGACTTATACTCAGGATTCTATCAAATTGGTCTCACAGAAGCAGCAAGTGAGAAATCAGCCTTCATCACCCCAGACAGAACCTATGTCTACCTGCGAATGCCATTTGGAATGTGCAATGCACCAGTAAGCTTCCAGCGAATGATGAACAAAATCTTCCACTATGACATGGGGAGATGGATGATGGTGTATGTAGATGATATAATCATCTACAGCAAGACAGCTGAAGAACATCTGCAGCACATCCAGCAGATGATGGAAAGGTTGAGGAAGCATGGTCTTTACATCAAACCAAAGAAATGTAAGTTTGCAGAAATCGAGATCTCTTATCTTGGACATGTTATCAACCAAGATGGAACACACACGGACCCCCTCAAGATACAGGCAGTAGCAGCATATCCAAGACCCACTATAGTCACTGAAGCCCAAGCCTTCATGGGACTCGCCTCCTACTATCGCAGATTTATTAGAGGATTTTGCAACATTGCAGGCCCAATTTATGAACTCAACAAGAAGGATATCAAGTTCCAATGGACTGGCAGGCAACAAAAAGCATTTGATAAACTCAAGGTCAGGCTGACCCAGGCACCCATCCTTAGAAGACCCAATTGGACTCAAGAATTTATCCTACAGACAGATGCAAGTGCACAAGGACTTGGAGCAGTCCTGGCCCAGAAGAAGGACAAAGTAGAGTATGTCATTGCATACCTGAGCCAAGGAACCAGAGGAGCTGAAAAAGAATATGAATCCTACAAGTTGGAATGCCTCGTGGTCATCTGGGCTGTGGAAAAGTTCCACTACTACCTCGCCGGAAGACACTTCACTATCCAGACAGACCACTCAGCTCTCACCTGACTACTGACCACCAGACAACCCAAAGGAATCTATGCCAGATAGATCATAAAGTTACAAGCCTATGATGTAACAATCGTACACTGTGCAGGAAGAACCAATGCCAATGCAGATGCCCTCTCATGGACACCCCGAAACACCTCCAACCAGCAAATCAATCATGAATAAGGAACTCTACTATAGAATCATCACCTACCTGGAACAGCAAAAGATGCCCCAATATCTAGAAGAATGGACACAAACAATTATCAGCAGGACATGGAAACAATTTGAAACCGATAGAGAAACACTGAAGAAAGGAAAACTACTAGTCATACCCAATCACAAGAAGGAGCAAACAATGAAATCAATACACGAACTTGGCCATCTAGGAGGAAAAAACACATACGACAAAGCAAGAAGAACAATGTAGTGGCCAGGAATGGAGGAAGATATCAGACAATTTGTCAAGACCTGTGACAAATGCCAGAAACAAAAACAAGACCAATGAAACCAAGTCCTGGGATCAGTACACATAGAACCGGTACCATTCGCCCACATTGCAATGGATGTAATTGGTCCTCTACCCTTGACCTTGACCAGCAACCGATACATCATTGTCATTGTAGATCTCTTCACAAAATGGATAGAGGCAGGACCTCTCAAAGAAGCCAATGCACAGTCAATTGCTGATTTCTTTCACAAAAAAATCATCTGCTGATTCAAGACCCCAGCACAAGTTACCACAGACAGAGGAACAGAATTCATGAACCAGTTCTTTGAGATTCTCTACAAGAAATATAAGATCCAGCACATTCGGACCACGGCATACCATCTCCAAGGAAACGGACAAGCAGAAAGAACTAACAAAACACTCAAGAATGTTATCGCCAAGATCTGTGATAACTATGAAAATTGGGATCACTATCTGCCAATAGCATTATCTGCTCTTCAGGATATTTGATCACAAAGCACCCACTTCACCCCTCAAGAAATGCTGTTTGGAGAAGAAAGTTCTCAAGGAACCTTATTGACCAATGGAGATGCTGTCTGGAAATGCATGGATACAGAGATATGGAAACTATACCAAATCAGGAAGAAGGCTGAAGATTACATCATTAAGGCACAGACACTTCAATGGAATAATGTGGAAAAGACCCACAAGCCTTTGGAGATTATCAAGATAGGAGACAAAGTCCTAGTATATCGGAATATGGTAGAAGCTTCATGGTCATGAAAACTGGAGCCCAAATGGGAAGGACCTTACCTGGTGCAAGATATAAAAGGGACTACCTTTTGGCTACGAAAAACTTCAGGCACAATCATCCCTACTACTACCCACTGAAACTGACTCAAGAAGTATCATGGCCAATAACCGAAGTACTGAAACAGCACTCAAGATCACTAGTGCTGCCCAAAGAGCCATTGAGAGACAGTGGCATACTACTGAACCCCTGACTATAGAAGAATGTTATGACAGTATCCAAAGTATTGTCCAGACCCATCTCTCTCGAATCTCACACTTCAAGGCCTACCATCATAGAACAGAGTTCCAAGAGTACTTCAAGCTCAGACAGATACTTAACCAGAATGCAGAAATGACCAAAGAAGATTGGATTGTGGAATGTCAGCTCTCTTATTCACAGATCACCATTGCCAAGAGAATTCATAAACTGTTTTGAGATGACGAACCAGCACTAGCCCATATCCGAGGAATAACCCCTACAGACTTCGAGTGAGTTAGGCGACATCATTGGGAAACTGTGATGCAACAAATTACATAGTACAAGACCATACAAACTGTTGAAGCCTGGGAGTTTGAATGAATAGGATATTTTAGGGATGAATCACCTATTCAGGAGGAAGTTGTGACAGCCAATCCGGATTAGTAATCTGAATCAGGGGGAATTAGACATTTGATCATGGTACCTGAATCCGATTCCCAGTATAGTATAGCCTTATAGTTAGCCAAGTTTCCAATTTAGACAATGTCGAAATATCTCAACACTTGCGAAATCGATGACCCAATATAGTATAGCATTTAGACAATGTCGAAAAGTCTCGACACTTACTAAATGACTCATAAACTTAGCCACATAACTTAGCTATCACATAGTTAGCAAACTTGTATAAATAACCCAGTATCTTAGAGTGAATAAACCTCAGATCGAAATAGTTCAAAGCAAAGAGAAAGCAAAGGAACTAGTAAGCCTACAGGCAGATACACTTCAAACTCACCCACCCTGTATACCGAGGACTCCGCGGAGTCAAAGAAGATCAAGAATTCAAGATACAGAAATCTGACGTACTTACAAGGTTAAGCGTCTGCTATGTTACAATAGATATAATACATTAAGCTTAGCTCTACTCTATAATTCTTCAGAAGTGAGATTATAATCATTTCTGAATTGCTTATTATTATTGTTGTCAAATTTCTTACTCAATACTTGAGATATATATTAGTTGCATATATATACTACTATGTTGATAGCCTCAGCCTAATAAAAATATGATAGTCTAGCTATATTGATTATTGTATATACCATCTTTATAGCTATATAGTTAAATTACTTGATCATACTATTCTGCTAAGGTATATATATATAAGCTGTCATTTGATAGTATATACTATATTTTCTTAGATACTACTTGAATATATTATTAATATATTTAGATCAGCTCTCTCCAGTACCTCTCGGGTTACACAACTTTTGGAAAGCAACTATAACATCATTTTTGGAGAAAAGAGACTAGTAATATGACAACTAACAGGCAATCTGAGGTACATACTAGGCAGGGTGGCCCAAGCACATTCGACTGGCAGCAAGTGGGGAGAGACCCTGGCCTGGGGAGAGGTATGAGGGGGCTGCTAGCAGGTGGGCATGGAAGGAGAGGAGATAGTAGTAGAGGACAGAGATCTGGGAGGGCAAGTGTAAGAGGGTTGCTTTTTAGGGTTACCATTATGTAGTTCTGGAAGGGTTTTCTGGAAGTTCTGGATATTCTGGAAGACCATTTTCTTATGGTCAAGATCAATTTCATATGGAGTACATCCTCTATGCTTATTGATTTCAAGATCGGATTGACATCTCAACCAAAGTCCTTTCTTTGGACTAGTTCTGGATGTTCAGGATTTTCTGTATTTCAGGAAGTTTGAGAAACTAAGATCAGCTTAGTTGAATTGGTGTATTGCTGCAGACAATATCCAATTAGGAAATTTTGTGATGGGGTTAGGAGTAGGACCTAACAGGGGGTGGATTTACTTAAGAGTGATTTGTGGGTTATCAAATAGGTTTATTCGCTATTCATGATATTGCTATACTAGAAGTAGTTGTGTGAGGGGATATTGTGGGGAAGTGCTCAGGAGTTGTGTTCAGATTGTTCAGGTCTGAGATTCTGAGGTCTGGGGGAGGGGGTATTTATACTAGTAAGGGGCTATCTGGACTATACTAGATATGGATGTAGCACTAAGTGCTTTGCTGAGTCGGAATGCAGTCATGTAGTATAAGTGTGATCTGACATATCAAGAGATTGTCTGACTGCTAAGTTAGTTCACAGTCATGTCGTATAAGACTAATCTAACTATACTATGACTGCTAACCTATTTATGGTTTTAGGCACTATCTGGATAGTCTGTGATGACATCACCATCAATTGCTTCATCTCTGATGAAGTAGTCATCTAGGAAAAGTGGTTCGCAGATTACTTCTCTTTGTTTGCTGAGGTAGTAATACATTGGAACTTCATCTCCATCCCACAGGATAGCATCATCTGTCTCATATGCAGGATAAGATATTGGTGGGTAAAGAAGTGGTGCATCATTTTCGCTTCCATCGGATTCACTGTCTGCATACCTTCTATAGGTTACAGCACTATGAGTCACGGGGTTGTAGTAAGCTGGCGGCTGTGGTTCATGTTACTTGTACTCAGGTGGTGGAGTAGTTGGTTCGACTTTGAGGGTTGTCTGAAGGTACAGGTTGTGTTCTCTAGTCTCTTCATTGTAGTTGAAGTAATCGGGATTGAATGCAGGTTGGTATTTGTACCAGTGGTCATTGTCCCAATAAGTCTCGTATGTGGTTATAAACTGTTGTAAGTTTATCAGTAAGGTTGGCAGTATGATCAGGGTTGGTAGAGATCCTTGGCTTGAGGTCATGTCAGTGTCGGAAGGATCATTGTCTTCTGCTTCATCTTTGTCGAAGTTAATTATATTGTAGATGTCCTTCATGATATATCCAACTTGGGGCATTTGCAGGATATGGTCATCAGGGTGCGGGAAGGTTCTGTCTGTGGTTTCAACATACTTGAGATACTTGTGGTTGAGTTCTTGTATCATGTCATTGATTTGGCCATAGGACAGGGTAGCAATCATTTCGCTGGTAGTAACTCAGAGGCAGGGAATAAAGGTGCTATACTTGTAGAAGAGCTCTCGGTATTTGTGGGTGATGAGCTTCTGGTATTGAGACATCTGGGTAATGTCTGTATCATGGTGGTGTTCGACCATATCTTCTAGGAGGCAGCCGATCTGGTAGTAGCTTGAGATTTGTCCAATCCAGTGGGTCTCGTTAAGCATATTTAGGGTATTCCATTGGGCTTCCACAAAGTAGAGTAGTGCTAGGCTATGGATATTCATGAGGGGCAGAGGGGGTGTGGCTCAGTTGACAATGGCATTCCAAATGTCAGCATGGATGTGGTTGTAGATCTCGGTGGTCATGTTTGTATGTTTGGAAGTTGTAGTTATTGTTTGTTTTTGGTTCTCTGGTTCAATGCGTCTCAGGGCTCAGTATATATTCATTTGTTCTTGATTGGTAAGATCCCGTTTGTGTGAGTCTTGTGTTCCGTGACTTAGTATTGACTCAGCTTTGTATGCTGTGACTTCTGTTTGACTCAGCTTTGTGATCTTGCAGGTGATTTCCAGATTTGTTCAGAGATCACGTGTGATTTCGGTGGCTTGTTCAGAGGGTGATATGTGATTTCTGTGGCTTGGAGATTATGCGCTTACAGCAAGCTTTGCTGAGACAGTGAAGGGGAGAAGGCAGATGTTGGGGCTGGAGGGTTGGTTGAAGAAAGGTAAGGAAATGGAGAAGGTGACAGTACATAGGGGAGTAGCTCTTGGTAGAGGGGGCAGTGGGACTAGAGTTATAGTGGCTGGGGGGAGTGTGATGGCTGATGGAGATGGGACTGCTAATCTGGAAAAAAAATCCATATGTAACTATGGATGGTGTGGCTGAGCGACTGGGGCTTGAGAGACAAAGAGATTTGGCAGATGGTGTGATGGGCCTGGCAGTGGCACTATTACTCAAGAAATCGATTTTAGCATTTGTGGTGACACTGTGCTTCTTGGGCTTAGCAGTGATAGTGAAAATAGTATTGAGGCTGATTGCTAAGTAGGTGGCTGGAGCAGCATCCATAAAGTTTTTGAAGGGACTGGAGGGAGTGGAGGTGGGCTTCAAGGAGGCTGAGCCATTAAAGGAAGCATTGAAGGTTGGATTGGTAGTTGGGGAGGTGTGTATACCGATGGCTTGATATCTGAAATGGGACCCCAGAGTGGTCCAACTATTGGTGAAAGGGGTGCCCACAGTGACGGTGATGGAGATAAGGAAGAGAGTTGAGGAGGTCATGGCAGAGTATGGAGAGGTGGTGGATATTGGATTTAGAGTCTGGAAGGGGACCTTGCTCAGGACTGGAGATGTAGATGTGAGGATTCGGTTGGCAGGGAAGGAGGCAACTGAGAAGGCAAGGGACTGGCCTTCTGATATGGTCTGGGGGGTGATCATGTGAAAGGTGATAAGGATGAAGGGGAGTGAGGAGGAGGAAGAGGACCTATTGGAAGCACTGAAAGAGCTGAGTAGTGCAGTGGAACAGTGAGTGAAGGCTTGGAGGGCCTTTGAGGAGGTGACATACTTGGAGGTGGTGGATAGGAAGCGGATTTGAGTGAGTAAGGAGCAGTGGGAACGAGATCAGGAATGTAAGAGGCAGAGGGAACTGCTGGTGAAGATGAAGGGTGGACCTTAGAAGAAGATGAGCAGAATGGTGGGTGGGACCAAAGCAAGTATCTGGGCAGGCAAGGGAGGTGAGAGTGCTGGGAAGAAAACTGGTGAGAACCAGGAGATGACTGGCAAGGACCTGTATGCAGATGGTATGCTGGAGGTTTGGGATGAGATATGGGAGAATTCTCCAACCCCTACTTCCCTTATCAGGAGGGGCCCAGCTTCCCGAAACAGAGTGGGGGAGGATGTGCCAATGCAGGGGGCCCAGAGAGTGCAATTTGGAGTTCTGGAGGCAGCGAATGGGGGACAAGTGGTGGCAGTTGGTGAGGAGGAACTGGTAGATATCCCAGAGGAGTAGGATGAGGCTGTGAGTGCTGGGGCTGACACCACAATGCTGGATGGTGGGAGACCAGCGACCCCTGGAGGAAAGGAGGTGGGAAACCTACTTTGGATATGCAAGATGATGAACAACCTGGTAGCCGAGGAGCTAGGTGAGGTGGATTTGAGAGTAATGAGTGACAAGCATTAGGCAAGGATCCTGCAGTAGGAAGGGGTGATGATGGCATTGAAGGCAGAAATCCTTGCAGTGTATCTGGAGGAGGAGGGCTATGAGGTAGATAAGGAGTGGGAGGCAGAGATAGCAGGAGTTGCAGGAGAGAGGGCTGAATACTGCTGGACCAAGCATTATGGACTGCAGCTCTAGCAGAAAGCCTGCCTGGAGTACTGTGAGGAATTCGAGGAGAAGGTAGATGGGGAGATGAATGAGCTATTGGCTGGACTGGAGGCTCAGAGGGCTGAAGAGGAGGAGGTGACTATGGAACATAATCTGGATTTGGTGCAGGAGGAGATGAATATGGAGCAGTAGAGAAAGCTTGATAACACACTATTTTTTCACTATGAATAGTACAACTAACATTTTTTCTTTGAATGTGAATGGGTTATGGGATACTTATCGATGTAAGAATATTTTTACTTGGCTGAAGGGATTGGAGGCCAATCTCTTCCTCTTGCAGGATGTCAGGTATAAGGATGACTTAGATAGACTGGAATGGACGAAGGAGTGGGGAGGTGAGGCAGTCTGGAAGGGTAAGGTTGGGATTCTGGTATGGAAAGGCAAAGGAGAGATAAGAGATATGTGGAGCTGGAAGGATAGATTGGTCTGAGGAGAGTGGATATACACAAGTTGGGAGCCAGTTATAGTGGGCTCCTATTACTGCCCCATGGTATGGAGTGAGCATGTGAATTGAGTGAAGGGCCTATAGGAGAGTGGAATTCTTGTGGAGGTTGGGGTAGACATGCTCGGTGGGGACTTCAATATGGTCAGAGACATATTGAGGGACAGAACTGATGGAGGATGAGAATCTGAGGGTCGGAGTGGAGGACTGGCAGCATGGGAGGAAGTGGAAAGACTGAGTGTTCTGATGGATATAGATAGAGAATGTATGGGGGGATAGGAGGGTATACACGCACTGGGCCAGGGGCCTGGGGATGAGAATTGATTGGATTCTGACAGCCAGCTGCTGGGGCTTGGATGTTTGGAAGTTGCTGGAGGTGGAATGGTGTCCTTGGTTGGATCATTGGAGGCTTTTAGGGCAGGGACATTTTGGGGGGAGTGGGGATGGGTCTGGACATTGGCACCTTAATTCCTCCTTATAGATGATGAGATCTGGTGGGGTGAGTGGGCTGAAGACATTCAACTGCAAGTGGAGTACTGGAGGCAGGAGGGTGCCCCAGTTGGTATTCAGTGGATGAGAATGAAGGAGATAGCCAAGACCTTCTGGAGTGAGGCTGGTAAGGAGGCTGGGAGATAGAGGAGGCAGTGGGTATGGTGGGCTTCTTGTAGACTGACTAGACTCTTGGAGGACTGGGTGAGACTAGTGATGTTGGAGAGAGAGGAGGACTGGAGAGTGATAAGGGCCTGAATGGAGGTGGTTGAACTACAACAGGTGCTGTGGAATGAGGAAGAGGCAAGGGTCCAGGGTCTGGTGGCATGGCTTCGTTGGCAGGGGTTGGAGGAAGAGGAGCAGCCCTCAAAGTTTCTCACAAGAGCCCTTCAGGCGAGAAGAGTGCAACAAAGGTGGGAGGGGGTGCTTAATGCTGATAATATATTGGTGCATGGGGTTCAAGACATTCTTGGATCATTAAAGGAGCATTGGAGTAAATTGTGGAGTAAGGAGGAGGGTGGGGCAGATACTGAGGACATTGACCGAGCATTGGAGGATTGGTACCCTATACAAGCAGTTGGACTGGGTGACTTAGTACTACCAGTGTAAGAGGAGGAGATCTGTCAGGTTCTTGCCACAACAACCTTGGGTATGGCACCTGGGGAGGATGGGCTGCCCTGGGACTTCTGGAAAAAGATGGTGGGAGTCCCAGGAGTACTGGGAGAGATGATGGCACTGTGTGATTGGATTATACAAATGGGGAGATGGGTGGAAGAATAGGATCTGAGACTGGTAATGTTGCTTTATAAGAACAAAGGAAGGCAAGAGGACTGGAAGAACTGGAGGCCAATTATGCTACTAGATATAGACAGAAAGTTGGTTACCAAGATAGTGGTCGCAAGATTGCAAAAGGTGGCCCAGTAAGTCCTGGGTGATGAGCAGAGGGACTTCATGAGAGGCCAGCTCATCAGGGATGGCACAGCATGGGTTCATGGAGTTATTGAAGGAGCACGAGCCAGGATAGATATCTGGTCTTTCTGGACCAGGAGAAGGCTTATGACTGAGTGTGACAGGTCTGGCTGGTGAAAGTTTTGGATAGGATTGGGGTCCCGCAACAGTTCAGGACAGCCAGTAGGACTGCACTTATATGTAATGGACATAGAGGGGTAGCATTTCCCCTAGGTAGGGGGGTGCCTCAGGGGGACCCACTGTCCCCCATTTTGTATGCTCTTTCTCTAGAGCCCTTCATGGACAGAATCAGGCAGAAGATAGTGGGGCTCTCTATCTTTGGCATTGAGTGGAAAGTAGGGGCTTTTGCAGATGACATGGTGGTCAGCCTGGGATCAATTGCAGATGTTGAGAAGCTCAAGGAAATAGTGGAGTGGTATGAGGTGAACTCCAGGGCTAGGCTCAATCGGTATAAATGCAAGACAATGGTGTTAGGTAATGGTCTGGTGGGAGGGGAGATTATTGGTACCATTGTCCCTGCTGGCAAGGCAGTTCGGTACTTGGGTATTTATCTGTCAATATATGGGTTGGTTCTGCTCTGACATTGGTGGGAGCAGTGGGTTGGCATCTGGGAGGAGGCCATGTTTTGATTCTGAATGTCTATTGGCTGCCGAAGGTGTGGTATCTGGCTTATCATTTGGACTTCCCTGCCTGGATAGTGAAGAGATTGATGAAGCTGGCCAAGGGGTGGATCTGGGCTGGAAGGTGGAGTCAAATCAGCTGGGAGGTCTTATCCTTACCAGTGGTGAGTGGGGGACTGGGGCTGGTTGACTTCCCTAAGAGGCTGCACTGCTTGAGAGCATGGTGGCTGAAGAGAGTGGTGAAGTTGAGAGGGAGTGATTGGGTCCCCCTACTGCAGAAAGTCTGGGAGATGAGGTCCTCTCTGAGGGGTTTAACTGGTGATCTCCTAGCACTTGTGGGTCTTCAGAACACTGAACAATTGCAATTCAAAGGCTTCTGGTGGGGAGTGGTAGAAGAGGTATGCCACATTGGAATTAGGTGGCAGGGAGATGAAGGGGAGGCAGCTTGGGACCCAGAGATATGGCGATGGGACCAAGTATTACTGGGTGACATTCCCCTAATTGAGTTTGACATTAGTGATGGGATTGAATGTCAGTGGGGACCAGGTCAGGACCTGTGGCCTAGCAGTTGGCAAGGAGTAGGAATCAGCAAGGAGTGGGACTGGCATAGCATTTGGGTCTGGAGTGCTGAGGTGAGGAGGTGGCTGCCACCAAAGTACTGAGTGGTCTGGTGGCATGTGCTGAGGCAGAATGTCATGCTCAACTTCTGCTCAGGTCACCTTGTCGAGGGAGGTTACTTTGACTATGAAGAGTGCTATAATATAGGGCAGGAAGGGGGATATGTACAGATGCCTGAACATTAGCTAGGAGAGTGTGAGGTACTTGGTACCTTTTGGCAGAACATTGGGAATTATTTGGGGGGAGTGTGTTGAAGAGCTGGCATGCAGGGGTGATGGGAGGATTTAAGGGATAGATTGGAGGGGGGGATGGGGAAGGAATGACTGATGTTAGGCTGAGTATTGACCATTTGGGTGGGGCTGGCCAGTCACTGGTTATATGTTTTTGAGAATGGATGGAGACTTGGCTCTGAGGTCAGACTGCTGAGGTGGTGTAGCCTTATGGAAGACACCCTGATGGGCTGGTGGCTTGATTGGGGGTTGCAGGGGGGTCGAAGGCATTGTTTGGTAGAGAAAATCTGTCAGCAGAGTGGGGGGAGGGTGGGTATTGCAGGTGAGAAAGTGGTCTTTGTTCATATAGGTGGGGGGAGTGGCACACCCATGGAAATTGGGTAGTGGGAGGGTATACTGTAAACTTATTGATAGAAGGGTAATAAATGGCAGAGTCCAAGTAACTATAAAAAAAAAAAAAAAAAAAAAAATTAATATATTTAGATTCATTATCTGAGTACATATATTAGTATATATTCTATATTCTGTTTCATTCTTTATAATCACTTTGAACTCTTTGAATTTCTCTAAGACCTCACTTTTTACTATTAAGAAGTATATATATATTTTACATATATAATTATTGATGAATATGATGAAATATATCTTCTTATTATAAGAAGTAATATATATTAGACTATATATATCTATATAGATTAAATTGAGTATATATACTGAATATGCATTTTATCTATTCTTTAAATAGATATCAGATTACTTTATTCTTCATATAGTCCTCACAAAAACTCTTAGAATATATTACTAATAATCCTTATATAGATTGTCACATAGTGGTCACTGAGTCCTTCAAATATACCAGATTCTCTTCAAGGTGTATCTCTTAGACTAACTCAAGTTGTTATAAGCAAGTTCTTATTAGAGTGCCTTCCCAAGGTCTTATAGTCCTCAAACTTCTTATCTTTAACTATCTTGTTATCTCTTAGATGGCTTGTAAGGAAGTGTGTGTATTGCACTGAGAAGACTGACTTTATTTCAGAGAAAATAAGAGGGGTATTTATACAAAATATAATTCAATGGTTGCTAAGATATAAAGCTAAATATAAATTCCAATAACTAAAATTACTAAGTTCTAAGGCTGGTATTATTTAGTATTACATCAAAATACCGGTGCTGGAATAATTTCACATCACCTCAGAATGCCGATACTGGCATTATCTGGTGTTACATGAGAATACTAGTGGTGGCATTATCCAGTATAACAAAGAACTTAAAGCAGAAAGTTCAGGACCATGGGGGCTTCATCATCATCATCATCATCATCACTGAAGGAGATGAGATCTGTGAATTCATCATGCAGATTGCGCATTTCGTATACCTCAATGTCACACGGGATGATGTCATCAATGACGTCATCATGTTCGACAGTGGCAGGAAAATTGGGAACAAGATCTGGAGCTCTCTAGTCTATGAGGTTCTCTTCCACAAAATAGGGGACAAATGTGGGGTTTTGGGAAGATCTAATCTGGATGCTTGGGCCTTAGAATACTGAGATCAATCCTTGCAGGAATTGGTCTGGGTTGTCCTGAAGGATAGGATGCCAGAAGTCTTCTACCTCTTCGCTATTGAGGGTGATAGTGGACTGGGCTTCTGTAGCCACCCTGGCTTCTAGTGCATTGATACGGTGGGATGACAGGTATCTGAAATCTGAGACTCTAACATACTCCAAGTTGGGGATCAACCATAGTGCATACCTGAAGATCTGATGGATCTTCTTAGCTGTCTTTGTTTCGCGTCTATCTATGGGAGTGGCATCTTGTAGCTCTTGGGTGCTGGCCTGTGGGAACTCCTGGTAGAGGAGGTTTCCTATTTCGTACTCCTGCCACATTTGGAGGCATTTGGTAGCAATGGTGATCCTTGTTTCCATTTCACAGCAGTAGAGGATAAAGTGATAAGGGTCTGCAGTACCCAGGTTGACACTAGGAGTCCTTCTTGAGTGGGTCCTCATGGCTCTTCTGATGTCTTGGAACATCCTTTCCTCGACTGAGATATCTTGGTGGTTCCTTGACCTTGAGGTTTGGCAGGTGGCAGGCATTTCGTTTGTAGTAAGTCTTTGAGCTATTTTGGGATTGGTGGTTCTTGTTGATTGCTGCTACTGTGGTTCCTTGATCCTTCTTTTATATTCTTCAGGATGCTTATACTGTGGTCACAATGACTCACAGTTGGTCATCATTGCTCATCTCATATGCTATATAATCTTCTTGTGCTCCGATCTGGTGGCTTGTAAGGAAAGGCTGTCTCCTATGCTAATGTCATCATTCTGGGGTCACCATTACAAGATCTATTTTTTATTATCCTTTTCAGACTTAATTTCCCTATATATATATCTTAAGCATTGATATTATATATTGAATATATCAGATATAGTTATTGTATATATAGAGATTTTTATACCATTTAGTATATATATTATTGATTATTTAAAGATTACCTTATTTTGATACTTTTAAAATCTCTTTATCATTATTCAAACTATATACAGTTGCTCTCTTTGGGTATATATATATTTCTTTATTACTATAGGTCATTATTTTGCTAATTGAGAAGAGATTCTTATTTATCTTTAAAGTATATAGTATGTCCTGAAATATGTCAGTAGGCTCTATAATACTTCTATAAAGATATATATCAATATTTCCTCTTTCTTAAGTATTGTCACATAGTGGTCACTGAGTTCTTCAAATATGCCAGATTATCTTCAATGTATATCTCTTAAACTAACTCAAGTTTGTTATAAGTAAGTTCTTATTGGAGTATCTTCCTAAGGTCTTATAGTCCTCAAACTTCTTATCTTTAAACTCTCTTGTTATCTCTTAAATTGCTTACAAGGAAGTGTGTACGTATATTGTACTGAGAGAAACTAACTTTATTTCAGAGGAAATAAGAGGGGTATTTATACAAAATATAATTCAATGATTGCTAAGATATAAAGCTAAATATAAATTTCAATAACTAAAATAAAATGCCAGAATAGGAAAAACTGCTAAGTTTCAGGGTCAATATTAATGGTTGTACAGGTTTAGGATGCTGGTATAATTCAATGTCACATCAGAATGCCAGTGCTGGCATTATTCAGTATTATATCAGAATACCAGTACTGATATTATTCAGTGTAACCAAGAGACTTAGAGCAAAATGTTCAGGACCATGGGGGCTTCATCATCAGAGGTCAGGATGTCTTCGAAGGAGTGAGGTCCATGAATTCCTCATTATCATGTATTTCATGTACTTCATATACTTTGTTACATGTTTCACATATATCATATAGGATGATGTTATTGCCAATGATGTCATCATGTTCAGTGGTGTAAAGGAGGTCTGGAGCTCTCCAGTCTATAAGGTTCTCTTCCACAAAATAGGGAACAAATGTGGGTCTTGGGGAGGTCTAACCTGGATGTTTGGGCCTTGAAATACTGAGATCAATCCTTGCAGGAATTGGTCTGGGTTGTCCTGAAAGATGGGATTCCAGAAGTCTTCTACTTCATCACTATTGAGGGTGATAGTAGACTGGGCTTCTGTAGCCACCCTGGCTTCTAGTATATTGATATAGTAGGATGGTAGGTCTCTGAAATCTGAGACTCTAATATACTCTAAGTTGGGGATCGACTATGGTGCATGCCTGAAGATCTGATGAATCTTCTTAGCTGTTCTTGTTTTGTGTATATCCATGAGAGTGGTATCTTATAGCTCTTGAGTGCTAGCCTGTGGGAACTCCTGGCAGAGGAGATTTCTTATTTTGTATTCCTGCCAAATTTGGAGGCATTCAGTAGTAATAGTGATTCTTGTTTCCATTTTGCAGCAGTAGAGGATATAATGATAAGGGTCACCAGTACCCAGATTGATACTAAGAGTCCTTCTTGAGCAGGTCCTCATAGCTCTTCTGATGTCTTGGAACATCCTCTCTTCAACTGAGATACCTTGGTGGTTTCTTGATCTTGAGGTTTGGTGAGCAGCAGACATTTTGTTTGTGGTAAGTCTTTGAGCTATTTTGGAATTAGTGGGTCTTATTGGTTGCTGCTACTGCAGTTCCTTGATCCTTCTTTTATATTCCTCAGGATACTTGTACTGTGGTCACAATGACTCATAGTTGGTCATCATTGCTCATCTTATATGCTATATAATCTTCTTGTGCTCCAATCTGGTAGCTTGCAAGGAAAGACTGTCTCCTGTGCTGATGTCATCATTCTGGGGTCACCATTACATCTTCCTCCTAAATAAGGATCTTCTTGAGTGTTCTTATTCATTGGTCTAGTCCTGAAAAATTTGCTGATCCCATAACCTCTGACAAGGGGTTGAAAAGTGGTATTTATGGGCTGGCATCTTCCCTTTATATTTTGGCATAATGGTAAAGGGTTGCTCTCTTCATATAGAGCAAGGGCCTGATTCTGATCTTGACCAATCAGTTGATAGTTTGAACTTCTCTGACTTCAAAAGTCTCATGGATGAGTAGTTGCTGGTACTGTATTTCTTAGAGAATGGTTCAGACAGATAGCCTGCTGGTCATGGGACATGCTGTTACAATTTACAGACTAGAACCTCATGGGCAGTCATCATGTTTTGCTTCTCTTATATAGGTTTGTGGTACTTCTTAAGTCTGTTCCTATGTACTGTGGTAGGCAGTATGGTCCTTGAGATTTTTCTAAGCCAGAAGGTAGTTCTCTTGATATCTTGTATATAGAAGGGTTCTTTCCATTTGGGCTCCAGTTTTCATGACCATGAGACTTCTACTATATTTTGATACAGTAGGACTTTTTCTCTGATTCAGATAGGTTTTAGAGTCTTGTGATTCTTTTCTACATTCTTCCTTATCAGTACTTATAACTTGATAATATAATCTTCAGCCTTCTTTCTGATTTGGTGTAGTCTCCAGATTTCTGCATCAACCCATCTCTAAGTTAGGTCTAGATTTGTAGCTGAGGTTCTATCAGAATCTTCTTCTCCGAAGAGCAGTTCTCTTGGGGTAAAGTGTGTGCTCTGTGATCATATATGTATCTTGTAGGACAGAGAGAGCAGTTGGGAGATAATTATCCCAACTCTCATATGTCTCTGAGATCTTTGCCAGGATGTTCTTGAGGGTCTTATTGGTTCTCTCTATCTGTCCATTTCCTTGAGGGTGGTATGCAGTGGTCTTGATGTGCTAGATCTTGTATTTCTGATATATTATCTTGTGGAATCCATTGACAAATTCTGTACTGTGGTCTGTTGTGATTTGCTTTGGTGTCTTGTAGCAGCAGATGATTTCTTAGTACAAGAAGTCAGCTATAGAGAGGGCATTGGCTTCTTGTAATGCTCCTGCTTCTATCCATTTAGTAAAGAGGTCTACAATAACTATAATATAGTAGTTTCCTGATAGTGTTACTGATAGTGGCCCAATGATATTCATTGCAATGTGGTGGAAGGGGATAGGCTCAATTCTTGATGACCCAGGTGTCTGGTCTTATTGATCTTATTTCTGTTTTTGGCACTTGTCATACCCTTTGATAAATTGGTGCAGATCTTCTTCTATCTTGGGCCACTACAAGATTCTTCTTGCCTTGTCATATATGTTGGTTCCTCCTAGGTGTTCTTGCTTATGTACTTCCTTCATTACTTGATACTTCTTGTATTCGGGTATTACTAGCTTTCCTCCTTTTCTGAGTGTAGTGTTGTCTAGTTCAAACTGTTTCCAAGTCCAGTTGATGATGGTGATTGTCCAGAGTTTGAGGTGGTTGGACATCTTCCACTGCTCAAGATAGCTGATTAATCCATAGTATAGCTCCTTATTCATATTGAGTAATCTTGATGGTGGTGTTTCAGGTGTCCTTGAGAGTGTATCAGCATTGGTATTAGTTCTTCCTGAGTAGTGCTTGATAGTACAGTCATACTCTTGCAGCCTGTAGATCCATCTGGTATATATTCCTTTGGGTTCAGAGTGTGGAATAGCTAGGTAAGAGCAGAATAGTCTGTTTGAATGGTGAAGTGTTTCCCAGCTAGGTAGTAGTGGAACTTGTCTACTGCCCAGACTACTGCTAAGCATTTGAGCTTACACAACTCATAGTTCTATTCTGCTCCACAGGTACCTCAGTTTGCATAGGAGATGACATATTCATGTCTATCTTTCTTCTGAGCTAGAACTGCTCCAAGTTCTATAGCACTTGCATCTGTCTGCAAGGTGAATTCTAGGTTCCAATCTGGTCTCCTGAGGATAGGTGCTTGAGTCAACCTGGTCTTGAGTTTATTGAAGGTTTCTTGGTACTCCTTGGTCCATTCAAATTTGGTTTCCTTCTTCAGTAGCTTGTAGATAGATACTACAATGTTGGAGTATCCTTTGATGAATCTTCTGTAGTAGCTGACCAGTCTAAGGAAGGTATGGACTTCTGTAGTTGTTCTGGGTCTTGGGTAGGCTGCAACAGCTTCAATCTTCATAGGGTCTGTGTGGATTCTAGTTTGGTTGATGAGATGTTCTAGATAAGTGATTTCTTGAGCTATAAACTTACATTTCTTGGGCTTGATGTAGAGGTCATGCTCCTTGAGCTTCTTGAGAGCTAGCTGTATGTGATTGATATGTTCTCGTATAGTATTGCTGAAGATGATCACATTATCAACATAGACAAAGAGCCATTTTCCAATCTCATTGCTGAAGACTCTGTTCATCATTTGCTGGAAACTTGCTGGGGTATTGCACATTCCAAATAGTATTCACAGATAGATATAGGTGGCATCAGGTGTGATAAAGGCTGATTTCTCACTGGTATCTTGAGTGAGACCAATCTGATGGAAGCCTGAGAACAGATCCAGGATGGTGTAGTATTTGGCTTCACTTTTAAGAATGGTAAGGATTTCTTGAATATTTGGCAAGGGCTGTCTATCCTTCTTGATGATAGCATTGAGCTTTCTGTAGTCAATGCAGAGTCTTGGTGCAAACTCTCCAGGCTTGCTTCCTTTCTTTAGGGCAAGGACAATGGGTGAGACCCAGGGGCTAATAGCTTGCTTGATGATCCCAGCTTCTTCCATTTCCTTGAGTTCTGCTTGCAGCCACTCTCTGTAGACAGGTGGTATGGGTCTGGCTTTCTGGTAGATGGGCTTGGTATTACCAGTGTCAACTTCATGGTAGTACTTGGGTTCTTGATTGTAGATATCTCTAAAATCTGTAGCAAGTACCCCTTCATTCTGGTGCAGGATCTTGAGAAGTTATTCCTTCAGAGGAAAGTTTTCTCCAATAGTGTATGTATACTTATTCTGGTCCTTGTCTTTCTTGTACTCAAGTTCAGTAATCTTGGTAGTAGTATAGACTCCTCTTCCAGTAGATCTAAAGCCTTGTTCTCTTCTCTTGATCTTGATGAGTTCGATGGCTTCAGTGATCTTGGGTTTCTTGATTTCATAGATCAGCATCTGGCCAATCCTGTCATGTTTCTTAACTTCAAATGGAGTGGTAGGGTTGTGATTTCTGACTATGAGGAAGATCTCACCAGTGTAATCAGGGTCAATTACTTCTCCTTCAACTGAGATTTCACTTTTGGCCAGACTGCTTCTAGTCTTGATAATTCTGACATGGTTTTCTAGCAGCTTGACTCCAATTCCAGTACCAAGTAGGGTGGTGGTCTGTGGTTTGAGGGTAGCATCTTGAATGCTGGCAAGGTCTATTCCTATAGCTCCTTCAGTCTTGTATTCTGGGATCTTGGCTTCAGGATAAAACTTCTTGACCTTGAGGATGATGTCTGATTCTTGTTTCTCCTCATCATTACTGTCAGCTTGAAGCTCTGGGGGCTGGTCATCTTCTTCAGCTTTCCTTTTTGCTTCAGTAGCTTCTTGCTTGTGTTTCTGTTGGCAGATTTTCCTGACTTCACTGATATAGGACCAGTAGTCATTTAGGTGTTCAGAGCAGTACATCCTAATACTATGGGGGCATCTTCCTTGAGGGATATAGCCATCAATGATCTTGTTATACCACTGCTCATCTGTAAGCTTGGGTGTCTTATTCTTGTTCTTGTTCACCAAGTATATGAAGACCTCTGTGTCCTCTTCATCTCCTTCCTCTATATCTGGTAGAACTCCTTTGTAGACATTGATAGAGACTTATACCTTTCTTTCTCTATAGTTGATCTGCATCTTCTGGGTATTGAGATCAATGATGGCCTTGGCCTTGTGAAGCCATTGGTTGCCAATGAGAATATCATAGTTGTTGACACTTGTAACAATCACATCTACTAGAATGGTAGCTCCTCCTATCTTGATGGGGACTTCTTGGATTTTGCCAAGGGGGGTAGCTCATATACCATCTGCTGTGACATAGACTATCTTGGTGGACTCTTCAATGTCCCAACCTAGGCAGTCAATTGTCTTCTTGCTCATGAGGTATCCTCCAGCACCAGTATCAATGATGGCATCAAAGATACAGTCTTCAATCTGACATAAGGTATAGGCTGATGTCTTGTGCTGATCTTCAGATTCTTCATCTGAGTTTTCAAATTCTTCCTGTACATTATGAGCTTCTACAATCTTATACTCTTGATTCTTGGCAGTAGTTGCAAGTCTTACTCTCAACTGCTGTCTGAAGGTAGAGACTTCAGCTAGTTGTCCAAAAGTGGCATTGACCTTCTATTCCTTGAGGTCCTTATAGATATCAGACTGGTGGACCTTGGTCTTGCACAGCTTCTGTTCCTTCTTACTTTCACTTTCTCCTGAGACTGGAATAGTGCCTTCAATAATTTGGTGAGCAACTTCATCTAACTCCATGTCTTGATCAATCTCCTTGAGTTGAGTCTTGCTTTGAATAGTGATAGCTGGAGTCTTCTTTGGTCTTCCAACTGACTTGCTGTTGCTCTTCTTGTCATAGGGCTTGGACTGAGTTCTGGTACCTTCAGTAGCAGGGTAGAATTCGAATTCCTTATAGTATTCTTCATCATCAGTGTCATCAATCTCCTTGATGACTACTGTATTGATTTGTTCTCTGGTTCTACTAGCATTGCTTAGTTGGGTCTTGCATCTCATTTCAGTCATACCATTCTTTGCATAGTGGCCTTCTTCTCCACATCTGAAGCATGTTATATTGCATTCTTCTGTAGCAACTGCAAATCCCTGCACTGGTCTCCTGTTGGCACTTCAGACTTCTCTAACAATATCACTAAGATATGCAGTCATCTCAGCAAACTGCTTGGCAAGTTCCTCCACTGGGTCAGCTTTGGCTACTTTGGGGATAGGTGGGGTTGGTTGTCTGTTTACAACTGTATTGGGTATAATACTGGTTAGCTTTGATAGCTCCATCTTAATGCTAGTTATTTTCTCCATTGAGTATTCGGCAGGGTGTCTGGTAGTCCAATATCTCTGTGCAAAGACCACTTCCTGATCAAGGGTCAGTACAGCTGGGGTAGACTGGATTGTTAGAGCAATTTCAGAGTGAACTCCTTTGAGGAAGGTTGAATTCACTATTTATTTCTTGAGGGTATCATCATAGCCAGCCAAGACAATCTGGTGGCAGATTTGAGTATAGAATGAGTTGGGATCTTTACTAAGTCTCTGGCAGATAGTATTTAGTTGATCCTTGAGAGCTTGCTTGATTTCTTCAGTATAATATATTGTTCTGAAAAAGGCCTTCATGTTGGCAAGTTTGGCTGCACCATTATTGGCAATAGTAGCTATATTGAACTTGTCTCTGGCAGGTCCTCTGAGGCTGACTGGTAGAAGGGCCAATTGTACATCCACACTAAGGGCTCATATAGCAGCAAATTGTTCAAAGTCTTCAATGAAGGTCAGGATTGACTCTTCAGTAGTATATCTATAGAATGTGGGGAGATACATTTCTATCTTATCTTGAATTCTTATAGGGGTGACTCTTGTAGTCAGGATAGTTGTTGTGGAGATTGTTTATTTTTCAGCTTAAAAGTGAAGGATTTGTCTTGAATCACTAGCCAATGGGCACCAAGTTGTCATATAGTGATTACTGAGTTCTTCAAATACACCAGATTCTCTTCAATATATATCTCTTAGACTAACTCAAGTTTGTTATAAGTAAGTTCTTATTGGAGTGCCTTCCCAAGGTCTTATAGTCCTCAAACTTCTTATCTTTAAACTGTCTTATTATCTCTTAGATTGCTTGCAAGGAAGTATATGTATTGTACTGAGAGAAACTAACTTTATTTCAGAGGAAATAAGAGGGGTATTTATACAAAATATAATTCAATGGTTGCTAAAATATAAAGCTAAATATAAATTCCAATAACTAAAATAAAATACCAGGACAGAAAAAACTACTAAGTTCTAGGGTCAGTACTGATGGTTGTACAGGTCAGGATGCTGGTATAATTCAGTGTCACATCAGAATGTCAGTGCTGGCATTATTCAGTGTTACATCAGAATGCCAGTGCTAGCATTATTCAGTATAACCAAGAGACTTAGAGCAGAATGTTCAGGACCATGGGGGCTCATCATTAGAGGTCAGGATGTCTTCAAAGGAGATGAGGTCTGCAAATTCATCATTACCATGTGTTTCGCATACTTCATGTACTTTGTCACATATTTTGCATATGTCATGTGTGATGACATCATCACCAATGATATCATCATGTTTGGCAGTAAGAAGGAGGTCTGGAGCTCTCCAGTCTATGAGGTTCTCTTCTACAAAATAGGGAACAAATGTGGAGTCTTGGGGAGGTCTAACCTGGATGTTTGGGCCTTGGAATACTGAGATCAATTCTTGCAGGAATTGGTCTGGGTTGTCCTGAAGGATGGAATGCCAGAAGTCTTCTACTTCATCACTATTGAGAGTGATAGTGGACTGGGCTTCTGTAGCCACCTTGGCTTCTAGTGCATTGATATAGTGGGATGACAGGTCTCTGAAATCTGAGACTCTAACATACTCCAAGTTGGGGATCAACTATGGTGCATGCCTGAAGATCTAATGAATCTTCTTAACTGTCCTTATTTTGTATATATCCATAGGAGTGGTATCTTGTAGCTCTTGAGTGCTGACCTGTGGGAACTTCTGGTAGAGGAGGTTTCTTATTTCATATTCCTGCCACATTTGGAGGTATTCAGTAGCAATAGTGATTCTTGTTTCTATTTTACAGTGGTAGAAAATATAATTATAAGGGTCACCAGTACCCAGGTTGACACTAGGAGTCCTTCTTGAGTGGGTCTTCATGGCTCTTCTGATGTCTTGGAACATTCTCTCTTCAACTGAGATACCTTGATAGTTCCTTGACCTTGAGGTTTGGTGAGCAGCAGACATTTCATTTGTAGTAAGTCTTTGAGCTATTTTGGGATTAGTGGGTCTTATTGGTTGCAACTACTGTGATTCCTTGATCCTTCTTTTATATTCCTTGAGATGCTTGTACTGTGGTCACAATGACTCACAGTTGGTCATCATTGCTCATCTTGTATGCCATATAATCTTCTTGTGCTCTGATCTGGTGGCTTGCAAGGAAAGACTGTCTCTTGTACTGATGTTATCATTCTGGGGTCATTGTTACAATATATACTTACTGTCTTTTAGCTAGTGCTTTCAATGAATTAAATCAAAGATCCAATTGATTCAATTTAAATCAAATCAAAGGCTAATTTGATTTGAATCAAATTAAAGACTAATTTAATTCAGATCAAATTGAAGGCTAATTCAATTCAAATTGAATCAAAGGCTAATTTAATTCAGATCAAATTGAAGGCTAATTCAATTCAAATTGAATCAAAGGCTAATTTAATTCAAGGTCTAATTTAAACCTTATTTTTTGAAATATAATAATTCAACAAATATATATCTAAATTCAATAACCTTTAGCTTGTTAGATTCCTCTTATATAGATAAATCTAATAAGCTAAAGATCATTGAATTTAGATATATATTTATTAAGTTATTATATTTTGAAAAATAGAGTTCAAATCAGACTCTCAATTTAATTCAAATTCAATTTATTTGAGAGTACTACTTTTAGCTTAAATTTATACTAATTAATATTACTTTTATTAAGAATATATACATTATATCTAAATATATATAGATACAATATATCAAGCTTAGCTCCACTCTATAATTCTTCAGAAGTGAGATTATAATCATCTCTGAATTGCTTATTATTATTGTTGTCAAATTTCTTACTCAATACTTGAGATATATATTAGTTGTATATATATACTACTATGTTGATAGCCTCAGCCTAATAAGAATATGATAGTCTGGTTATATTGATTATTATACATACCATCTTCATAGCTATATAGTTAAATTACTTAATCATACTATTCTGCTAAGGTATATATATATAAGCTATATATCATTTGATAGTATATACTATATTTTCTCAGATACTACTTGATATATTATTAATATATTTAGATTCATTATCTGAGTACATATATTAGCATAATTCTATATTCTGTTTCATTCTCTATAATTACTTTGAACTCTTTAAATTTCTCTAAGACCTCACTTTTTACTATTAAGAAGTATATATATATTTTATATATATAATTATTGATGAATATGATGAAATATCTCTTCTTATTATAAGAATTAGTATGTATTAGACCATATATATCTATTGTAATGATGACTTCGGAATGATGATATCAGTACAGAGGACAGCCTTCCTTATAAGCCATCAGATCGAAGTACAAGAAGATTATATGGTATAACTCACCCAGGTTACAAGATGAGCAATGATGACTAACTGTAAGTCATTGTGACCACAGTACAGGCATCTTGAGAAATATAAAAGAAGGATCAAGAAACTGTAGTAGCAGTAACTCAATAAGATTCACTAATTCCAAAATAGCTCAAAGACTTACTACAAATGAAATGCCTACTACTTACTAAACCTCAAGATTAAGGAATCACTAAGACCTCTCAGTTAAAGAAAGAATGTTCCAAGACATTAGAAGAGCCATGAGGACTCATATAAGAAAGACTCCTAGCCTCAACCTGGGTATTAGAGATCCTTTTTTTTTTTTTTTTTTTTTTTTTTTTTTTTTTTTTTTTTTTTTTTTTTTTTTTTTTTTTTTT
>RBNI01000023.1:0-56365 GCA_003990745.1 Jimgerdemannia flammicorona | reverse complement strand
AAAAAAAAAAAAAAAAAAAAAAAAAAGAGAGCACTACTTTTAATAAGTCTTAATAATATATAAATGATATTTAGATTTCTCTTATAATAACTCTAATTCTTTCTCTAACTTTTGTTATTTCTTTTTAAGATTTTTAATCTCTTCTAACTTTTTTTTTTTTTTTTTTTTTTTTTTTTTTTTTTTTTTTTTTTTTTTTTTTTTTTTTTTTTTTTTTTTATTTTTTTTTTTTTTTTTTTTTTTTTTCAATTTTTTGGCTATTTATTATTTTCCGAATTAGTTTCAAAATATCATTTTTTTTAATCTCTTTGAATACTTATAAAACTCTTCTAATATTTCTTCAATGGTAATATTGTTATAATAAACTTATTTATAGTCTCATCTATAGATTGAAATGATTGGGGTCTTTGGCCATTTAGAATTTATTTTTTTCTAATCATTTCTCATTCAATAACTTATATCAGATAGAATCTGAGAGATAACTAGTAATATTTCAGATTTTTCATTTAAGTTCTTCTTTTAGTTATTCAGTTTAATTTAATAACTCTTTATTTCTCTCTTAGAGTTTATTAATTATATTTTTATTATAATATTATATTTATTTTTTCACTTTAAACTGTCAAAGAAATACTCTGGATTTTGATATTTTTATTCAGTTATAGTATGAAAATGAAGAAAAATTTCCCATATTCTACCTAATTATGCTCCCAGCAGACACATCAAAGCCCTAAACATTTATCATCTAGAACCAGTGTCAATGATTTAAAAAATCAAGATTTCACTATAGTAGCCCTATAACTAAATATTCAGTGGATCACTACTTTGTCTCTTAGTTGTTTTAGTTGTTAAAATTAAAATAACAAGGAAAAAAGTTACGAGCAAAGCGACAGCGAAAATAAATCAAGACTGATTCCCAAGTGACGTCAATGTTCACTTTGTTTGGGTTTGTTGCAGCACGCCCATTAATGCATACCCATCTCGTATGTATGTATATGCGCTAAACTAGATAGTCTCTCACAAAGACATTTGCTATCACACAAACGATGTTGCCCCGGCACATACCAGGGTACATCGGAAAAGGGGAATGGGAAATGAAGAAGACGGAGAAAACGAAGAGGTGGGAGGATGTTTTGGACAAGTAATCGAGACACCAGCTAAGAAGAGGTAGTTGGGATGATTTGTTCTTTCTACATGATGGATAAGTTGCCCCGGCATAATCATAACTTGTATAAGTAATAAAAAGGCCTTTTGTGATTGCATATTCATTTTGTCTGGTTTTGTTGCAGCACGCCCCATACATATATAAGTATATAAATTTATAATAATAAATTATAAATTATAAAATAATATATTAACTATTATTAATATAGGATAAAATAATATTTTATATTTATAAATTTAGATTTATAAAGTTAACTTTTTAATTCTTTATTTTTGAAATGAAATCCATTAATCAATATAGAACTCAGCTCCATAATATGACAGTATAGATTTTCTTCTGATTCAAAATACAAGCGATTAAACTGGGATGTGAGACGACTTCCGCGTTTTCATTGGCGATTAGCATTCTATCTTATATATGAACCACGGGTTGAAGGATCTCGAATGAGCCTGTTCCTCCGCCAACCACCTTACCCATCACCAACCGTGCCGAAGGGGAGTCGAGCATGTCGAAATCGCCATGCCTGCCGTGGTGAAAACGTACAAATAATAAGTCATATAAACTCAGTGAAAGAATGCACGATTATCAGGGATAGTAACACATACAGTGTAGCCTGTGTCAGAAAATGGCAAGTAGTCTCGAAACTCATTTTCAAAAACGGTGAGACGTTGGACTCGATACCCGTACGGTTAAATGGCTTATAACCTCCTTCAAAGGTCTGTTATCGGAGAAGGGGGTGGAAGGGACGGTTACAATCGCAGCAATAAAAAACTCGCACGTGATTCACGATGTTATTAATATGCGCTAACCATATAATCAGCAATGAGTGTCAAATGTCGCGGATCGACTTCGATGCCATAGGCTTCAAACACGCCCGAAATCTCATTCATAAGGGTAGCACGCGCGGCTTCCACACCTGGAATGGAAGTGAAATAAAATGGGTTAGTTTGTCGGAGAGTCCTATGGGTAGGCCTCCTCGATATTCGATCGCTTTGATCATGTCTATCAACATTTCACAGTTCACTTACCATAAGTCCTCAGCATAGCCGCAATATCATTAGTACTTATCTTGTTCACATCGATCACATCATTGTATAACCACATTCCTCGCAGATTAACACCCTCAGTCGCCAAAGATTTGGTTTTGTCGTTTTCAGTAGGATTAATGTATTGAAAACAACGTGAGATGCCCGGGATCTCGTGGATAATAACGTCGTGGCACACTTTCTCGACAATGCTGACCATTAGGATCTTCTTGGTGTCAGCCGGGAACTGGCAATGAAAAGTGCAAATTAGTAATCACATCTTGATATATCTCGTACACTTTACAGATATGGAATCTCGGACCAATCAAACCTGCATCTCAATTTCGCACCATACGCCGTCGGTGTTATCGAAGCGGTATTTCTTGACGTATGCACTGGCTTCCAAGATACGATCCTCCCGAGCCTTTTGTCTTTTTACGACCGCCGCGGTGGCCAATATCTTTGCTTCTTTATCTATATCATCTATACTATTGTCGTCACTGTTTTCTGCCATTTCGGCATCTAGTTCTTCCTCTTGGTCCAAAGATTTGTCCATGGCTTGGATGACCTCCTCGTCATCCTCATCGGGCGCATCGTACGTGGCGTGTTGCGCACCGCGATTTGCCAAACGCGTAGCAGTAGCATCGCCATCACCATCGTCAGATTCTATGGTGCAAAGAATGGTGAATTTATAGATGGCTGATTATCGAGTGATAATCGATCGCGTTTGCTTACCGTCTCCATTTTGCCCGACTGATTCAGTGTCGTCGGCGCCATTGTCCTTTGCTCGAGTTTGCCTAATCGGTTTTCCAATCTCAATTTCATCGGTTTCTAAATATATCACCAAAGGGTTTAGAATGTCAGCACAACTCTCCAGAACTCTGAGAAATATCAACCTGATAACTTACCAGCAATGTTGCCTTTGGATTTACGGTATACCTTTCTCAGATCTCTTAAAATGGCGTTTTCCAGCTTTTTGACAAACGCACGCTCAATAACATCCTCAATATGTGCGGGTCTCACATTATATTCTTCCAAATATTCGTTCTTTGTGAAGAAGTGCAATCGAATGTTGTAGATTTTGTGGCGTTGATACCCAGTCGCGGCGGTCTTTCCTGCCATTCGCTCCGTTACTCTAACTTCATCCATTATCTGACTAAGTGCCAACCTGCTTGTATCCTTGCAAAAACTTGTGCTACGGTCGTTGGTCACTGTGGGAAGGAGACTAAGCAACATCGTCGGTGTCTTGATGTTTGCCGATGCCGTCATAACAATTTCGCGTAACCTGGGGATGCCAAGGGTGACGTTTTTGGCACCGAAGCCAGCAAAATGAAACGTGTTAAGAGTCATTTGTGTCGAAGGTTCGCCAACAGACTGCGCTGCCAACAGACCAACAGCTTCGCCAGGTTCGACTAAGCTGTGCAGATATTTCAAGTGCATTAGTGCCTTGAATTTGTTCTTGGTAAGACCTGCGAATCTCTCGTTGTTCTTAGTGATCTTCGAATCCTTCCCAAACGGAAGGTTATCCGGGTTCTCCTCAATGAACTGCCAGATAGCGGAACCGAAGTATAACAAAGAATAAATTAGACCGAGTTGCCCACCCCCCAACGTTTACATTGTAGTATATTAACACTCGTGAGATATGTAACTGACCGTTTTCAATGCCTGCTGGAAGCGCTCTGAAACAACGCCTAGATGTCTACTTGGACTGTATTTTGATAATGCTGGGTCATATTTATGTGGTTTCTTTAGGGCTTTCCTGGAGTAATCTTCACCGATTTCAGTATCCAAGGCATTCAGTGCTGCATGTGGGTTATACTTCTGAGACAATGCCTCAAGATTTTGCGCCGAAAAGGAAAATTGGAAGAGATGCTTCTGCTTTACAACGTCGAGCGAGTCCTGCCCGTAGTGGAACTGAGTATCGAAACACAACAAAATATGGATATTTGATGAAAATTATAAAGCTTCTGTGAAATGCAACAGTCGACGTTTACAGAGATTACCTGCAAGACTGAGCCATCGGCATCACGGACGGTATGATCATAATGAACCCGAAGACCTTCGAGATGCTTAATTAAGCAACGTTGCAAATAACCAGATCGAGAGGTTTTCACAGCAGTGTCGATCAGGCCTTCACGACCAGCCATGCAATGGAAATAATATTCCTAAAATGCCGTAAAAAATTATTAGCGGTTTGGTTTCACCTCATTAAAACGATGACCCTCCACCAATCCCAGTTTCGACATGTACCTGTGGCCTGATACCTGTCAAGAAGCGACCCGAAATATATCCGCCAGCACGGGCTTCTGTACTAAACGGTTGGAATGATGGTAACGATTTTCCTGACACCATAATGGGAACGCGGCGACCCTCCAATTCTTGCTGGCCTGCAGAGGATAGTACATTCCGTAAACAATGCATTAAAATGGAAAATGACATGCAAAGTAAAGCATACGTGAAACAATTTAAAGAATTACCAAGCAAGCAGGAGATCTGAGAGACGTTCACGGGTGAACCCTTGGCCCCAGATACGGTCATCATTTGCATGTTGTTTTGGGGGAAAAGCTTGAGCTGAAAATGGGGTTCCGATGGTTAGGTATGTTACTATTGTTATATAGAAAGGTGTCATCATCGAAATGGTAGACCAACAAGATCACTGCGTATTTACCAATCCATCCGGTATACATTTTCCTATTATTGAACTTGTCAGTTTATTCATTTTAGTTTTCAACGCATTATCGAGTCCAGCCAACTTTTCATCATCACGCAGCACCTCTTCCATGTGGAGTTGGAATTCTGAGTAGAAAATACCCAAGCTCAAACCATCAGTAACCATGACCACATAGCTTGCGCACGCAGCAATCAGAAATGCACCAAGGCACGAAAGTCTATCCAGCATGTGACACGGATGAAGATCACAGAGAACTAGCCCAGCCTTACCACGATCGAGTGTCTCTTTGTCTGCGATCTTCGCTGTCTCTGCCAGGCCCATATACTCCATGTGCGCATCAGCACCATCGTTCTTGCCTTTGTCGATCAAATTGCGACGCCATTTGTCGCCGTCCTCCTGCGAATGAAATTAGCCGTCGTGTGGGAATCATTTATTTTTCTCGACTTCAATGGATTACTCAATTACGACTACATAATTTGAGACTCACCGTCAATCGCAAATCATCCATCCGACAACTGAACCCCTTCCACTGCACGTATTTCGTGAATAGTCTCCCCAGAATGCTGAGTAGCTTGCCAGCAACGGGGGGGCCATACAACTCATAGCATGAATGCACCATACCAAATGACGAGGCGCCGAATTGGGATTTGTCTAGAACACCTGTGATCAGCTCACCGTCCATGAAAAGAATTGTACCCTCTTCAAGGCCATGAGGGCCCCAATATTTGCCAGGGACTTTGGCCTTAGAAGACATGTTGAGAGGCGGGTGTCCAACTGTCAGATTACCAAGGATTGTCGAAATCTGTAAAAATCGGTTCTTGTTAACTCATATACATGATTGTCACGGAACACAATCAGACAGCCCCTCCTCTACACGTACCACCTGTTTGCCTGTCCACATTGGTAATGGCTTACGAATTGCAGGCGGAACCGTCAAAACTCTCCCGCCACCAGTTCCATCATCTTCGGGCCTCAGTGCTCCATAAAGGATTTGCATGTATTCCTCACGAGAAAGAAACGTGTCGCGGGATGTCATCCACACTCCCGTGACGACATGATCCTGGATTAAACCACGAAGGGGGTTACCGGAGGTGGGGACAAGGTATTGGTTATCTGTGTTGGCAATCAGTGTGGCCTCAGCACGAGCTATTTCGTTCTGAGGGAAATGTACGTTCATCTCGTCGCCGTCAAAATCCGCATTATACGTATTACAATTGGCATAATGCATGCGGATAGTTTTCTCTCCCGGTAAGACCCGTGCGCGATGCGCCATGATGGATGGTTTATGTAGTGTCGGCTGGCGATTCAACAATAGCAGATCGCCATTACGGAGGTGACGGTAAACCTTTTTGTTTGTCGGTTGTGTGCGTACTGGGTATGCGCCCGTCACCGACGAAGATACCGTGGAATCTTGAGGAGTCAGGAGTGTGTTGGCGAGGGCAATGCGAGACTCCACGCTCAGATTAGCCTAAAGGCGTTGTTCAGTCGCAATTCAATATCAGACATCTTCTATACCCAAGTAGTGAAAAAAATAAAATAAAATAAAATAAAAACCCCTTGCGAATTTCTATGTATTAAAGTAGGAATTGTATATACCAATGAGATTAGTGACCCATCTTCATGCTGAACATATGTCGATCCAGGCCACTTCTCAGGTCCATTTATCACCGCCCTCATCATTTCCTTGATATTGTAATGTGTTACAGGCTCCGGATACGTCAACTTCTTGGCGAATACAGGAGGTATCCCAATCTCCGATGTTTCAATGTTTGGATCCGGCGAAATTACTGATCGTGCCGCGTAATTCACACGCTTACCCATCATATGCTTTCGAAAGAGACCCTCCTTTTTCTCCAGCGCCTGTCTTATTCCTGCCGGGGGAAGCTGTCGTCCCTTCAGCACCATCGGGTTTTTCGTGGAATCTATAAACGAATTCACGTCGTGCTGGAGTTGAATGATGCCCGAAACCAAGAGATCAAATGCACGAGTACGCTCAGTTCTGAGTGGGTGCTTAGAATCCGTCATGGCGGCTTTGAACGCTGTGTTGAGGTCACGAACACGATCGCATGCATTCAGTATTTTGCTGAGGAGTTGGTTCTGCGGGGATTCAAACAGTTTGTCGCCCATGACCGAAGCCGGTCGGAAGCGTGTCGGTGCAACCGGAAGTGTTTCAATAAAGAAGAGATCCGGACTGGCACGGTTTGTTTTGCGACTATGAGGGCCGCGAGCACCATATATAAGGGAGGTGATCCGTTGCTCTCTCTCGAATAAAAGGCGGATATGGTCGCGAACGTGGATTGGCGTCATGTAAGTTTGACGCGTGCCGATAGATCTCTTTTCGTCAACCTCGCCTGCACCCGATCCGTTTGTCTTCCGTTTCGCATTTTCCTCTTCGCCATTTCCTTCTTCCTCACTCGTTTCTTCTGCGTGGTTGGTCACCATCATGTTTTCCTCCCTGTCATCTTCTCCATCATTCGCGTTTTCCACGTCCCTGGCATTATATCCGTCCTCCTCGGCCTCATCGTCATATACCTCCGTTACATTCCCAGTGGACACTCTATCCGCGACTTTCTTCTTCATAAATAAAACGTCCGTTGCCACCATACCGTGAGCGTCCATGTGCATCTGTTGCTTCTTCGTCAAAGAAAGCAGGAACACTTTTGCAAACCCGTCCTTACGGATGGCGCGAGCATACGCACCGCAATTTTCGCATTTCTTTTTGGCGATAACGCGTTTGAGAAACTCGCCCATCACCTTCTTGCGTTCATCATTAATAAGTGTGACTTTGTAGGAACCAGTGCTGGAGCGTTCCGACAACTCTTCAGCAAGGGCGTGTTTCACGTAACAGTCTATGGGAAATAAATTGGAATTGGATCAAGTCAGACATATTCAAAATTCTCTTGTCATGAGCGGATTTCTGGCAGTTATAGAATCGCCATCGATCACAAAATACTCACCAATCTTCCTCATAAAAGCGTCAGCTCCCTCCTCTTCGTGGTCTCCATCGTCTAGGTCTACATTTTCTGCAGCCTCCTCTTCCATCGCTTTCTTTTTTCCTTTCCCGATATGCGGTCGCAGTTGGTCTAGCCCCTGGGCCTCAAAAATTAGGCCATGTTGCAAAAGAGTCAATTTCGCAGCCAGTCTATGGGACTGATATTAGAAGACGGTAAACATATCAGTATCTTGCAAGTGATATTGGATAAAAAATCGAAATTTGTTCATAATCCCCTCTGTTCCCGAGGATTTGACTATACCTCTACTTTCCCCATACGAAACTTGTGACAGTAAAAGCATTTCGCACGCAGTATGGCAAAAAGGTGGTTGAGGAACAGAGGGTTGAAAACGGGTACGGGAAGCTCAATGTGTCCAAAATGTCCAGGACATGAGAAATGATCAAGTTGACATGTAGCACAGCTGCATATAGGCAATCATATAAATAGAAATAGATGAGTGCGGTAGGATTGGCAATAGTTTTCGATTGTGTTATTCGCAAACGCTGTCCCGCAGTCCGTTCATTGAACAGCATCAAGCGTACCACGCCTGGTATACTTCCGCCAGTTGTTAGCACCCATGGTTGGAAGGTTCTTGTTCACATCCGTTAATACTCCAAATCACAGCTGTCATTCATATTGGAACCATCCGTCTCGAACCTCAGCAAGAGACAGTTTACATACATATGGTGTTTGTCATAAGGCCCGAGTGCAGGATCGTACAGACCGCCTTTGGTTGGATGATTTAGATTATCGAAAATTGTAGGATTAACAATTTGCTTGACGGATATCTTCTTGATTTCGTCAGAGTCGTAAAATGAGAAAGAGACCGAGGTGATCTCGGTCCCAAGTGGTCGCGCGATGTTCATGGTTGATTCTGTGGTGTGCAGAATTTTTTTTTTTCCTAAAATAGGAAGATTTCTGATGTCACATCCTTTGTGACATAATTATATTACTTACGCGTGACGTTTTTTGTAATTCGCTCAGCCACAACATAATTACTTTTTTTTTTTTTTAATACTTTATTCTATTAAAACCTATATATAGCAAAATGTCCTCACACCACATCAGCAGCAAATTAACTTACATAAAGCAGATAGAGACCTAGAGTCTAAGCAAGTCCTTTAGCTAATATTTTTCTTTTATCTTATCTCTTGGTCATTTAATATTATATAACTCTGACTTCCTAATATAATCTCCTATATCTTTTTTAGAGCACTCAATTGATTCCTCTTCCTCTGGTATCACCACCCTTGCACCACTTCTCAAAGTAATCACTATTATTTATTTACTAGCTCTCTAATCTTTATTTATTACTTCTTATTAAAAATCTATTATTAGTAAGTAATTATTAGAATTCAGATATTAAGAATTTATTTAATACTATATATATCATCAGTCTCCTCTACCAATCTCCTTCTGATTACCATCTCAACAGTATTCCCTGATCTCCTATCTCTAGAGCTCTAATACTCCTTCATACTCTATTAAATAATTTTTTATATTAGAGCAGACTATTAAAATATATTTTAGTATCTATACTACTCTCTCTTGAAGCTCTATATACTATTTACAATTATAGCAGCCATCAGCTATCATCCAGCCTGTTCTGTAACTCAATATCATATTTTTTCTTAGAAACTATCACTATATTATCTAGTATCTTAGAGATATTATTCTTTATAAAGTATTAGTCTAATATTAAGTTTCTTTCTACTTTTAAGTCTTATTAATCTTTATCTTCTGCTAGTCTACTGACTATCTCTCAAGGGGTCTCTCTCTCATTTATTCTATTATCTCCTTTAGTAAGTACTTCTCTAAGCTTTTGTCTCTAATTTGGAGCAATTTTAACTTCTATCAATTTCTCTTTAGATTCTCTCTATCTTCTATCTCTTATTTAACCAACTCTATGATTAATCAGATCTCAATAATATTCTATTAAAATTCCTTATACTATAGTCTACTGATACTCTCTACTTGAGTAAATCTCTTAAGTCTTTTTACTCTATACTATAAGGATAGAACCTAATCTCTCAATTGTCCATAATCAGTCTATCTTATTTCCCCTCTCTTAAGTCTATCAATCTCTGGCTCCACTAGTTCTTCAGAACCTTCAGCTGTCTCTGAAAGTCTACCAGATTTAAGTTTCTATTAGTTACTTAGATTATTAATATCTTCTAACTAATCTATAATTACTTTTCTCTCTACAGCCATCTTTCAATAATCTTCTTCAACTTTCTCACTATTTATTCAGAAAAGTCTAAATAATAGTCCAAATACTATAGCTTCAGCAGCTAGTAAATATTCAAAACTACTACTCTACTTACTAAAGAGAAATTTCTTTTAAACTTATAATAGTTCTAGTTTCTTTAAGAGGAAGTAGCTAAATCTGGAAGTTCTAGTGGGCTTAAAGTAGCTTAAAGAGATACTTAAAGGTTCAAGTATTCTTAAAGGATTTCTGAAAGAAAATATTCTGAGCTTTATTTAGGCAGAGAATAAGAATATTTATATATAATCTGAAAGAAAGATCCAGAAGAATCTTAGAAAGAAAGAGAAATGCCAAGAAATAAGTTCTTGACAAAGCTGACTAATACTATTCTATAATGTTCTGAAAGGTTCCACAACTAGCTAAGACAAGATACTTAGTATCAAGAAAAGACAAGAATGTTCTAGTAATGTCTGAGTACTGAGAGAAGATTTCTAAGCAAGTAGAAAGTGACAGAATATAGTAGAATGTTCAAGAAATGATAAGAAAAGACTAACTAAAAGATACAAAAATGTACTAAGACTAAATATGACTGTGAAATTGTTATATCTCTTCCTCCTTAAGAATCAATATCCTCATTGAGTTCTTAGGTAATATAAGACTAGATATACTTAACCAAAATTTCTCAAACTTATATCAGTATATTGGTGGAGATTAGCTATCCTCATATAGGATAGAGGACCTATTACCAAACTAATCAACTGGGAGAGGTTCAAACCTAGCTAGTAGCTTCATTTTGGTAGACTTCTTATTCATTAAATATTCTGCTAGTTCTGAGGTCTCAAAGTAAACTTCTAATATATAAGATACTGGTTATTGCCATAGGTCATCAATAATCCAAAAAAGTCACTACAGAGATTGAGCAATGTGTTTTGCCTTGAAGTCTTGAACTAGATCTTAAGAGTTCTTAAGGTTGACCAAGTGGTTCCCAGATAGCATTATATTCAGAATAATCTATCCACTTGACTAGATATTCAAGATAATGGTAGCAGATTTGTTTGTCAAGGATTTTCTCAGCTTCATACTCAATATAGTCTTCAATAATTATAGGGATAGAAGGCTTAGGAATTTGACCAGGATAGGGTAGTGACTGGTTCTAGGTCTTGAGGTGTGACACATGAAAAACTGAATATACTCTCATGGTTTCAGGTAGCTTGAGATAATAGGAGGATGCAGAGACTTGTTCAGTAATCTTGAAAGATCTAATATACTTGGGTTGGAACTTATTCGAAGGGCAGTTGACTTGAGATTGTATCTTGAGGTTCTCAGTAGACAGTAGGACTTGATCTCTAATAGTATAAGTAATATCATAGTATTTCTTATCAGTATACTTGGCTTGATGCTGTTGAGCCTTCTGAAGATTTACAGTAGCAATCTTGAGTAGTTTATCTATTTTGTCTATAAGGTTCTTGGTAGTTGGAACTTGTATTTGACTAGTTTTCTTAAAAGAGAATAGACTTACAGAGGTCTCAGGATCTTGACTATAGAGTAGCCAGAAAGGGGATAGACCAGTAGATGATTGGACAGTATTGTTATATACAAACTCTGCATAAGTCAGATAGATGTCTCAATTATCTTACTTATAAGAAATATAGTTTCTAAGCATTTGTTCTAGAGTTCTGTTCATGCACTCGGTTTGTCTATCAGTTTGTAGATGAAAGGCAGTAGATATAGCCAATTGGGTTCCCAGAGTCTTGAAGAGGGTTTGCCAGAAGTGACTGGTGAACTTAGGGTCACAATCACTAACAATTACTTGTAGTAGACCATAGTGATGGAAGATAGACTTAAAGAAAATTCTTGCAATCTTGAGTACAGTAGCATTGGTAGTGATTGATTTAGCAATCATAGTCTTGGTCAGGCAGTCAATAAATACAATAATAGTATCAGCACCAGATTGAGTTCAAGGTAGTTGAGTTACAAAGTCTATAGTGACTTGCTCAAACTTCTTGGTAGAAATTGACAGTAGTTATAGCAAACTAGCAGGTGCTTGGTTGGTAGACTTATTGTGCTGATATAGATTACAGCTGGAAATGTAGTTCTTAATTTCCTTGACCATGTTTGGCCAATAGTAGTGGTGTTGAATATTCTTAATAGTCTTCTCAATTCTCAGGTAACTAGTGAGAGAGAAGTCATGATGTTCTTACAAAACCTTATAGCATAGATTCATATTTTTGGGTAGATAGACTTGGTCTTGATGATAGATTAGGTTGTTCTTGACAGTATATGTATCCTTGAGTTTGTTTGAGAAAACTCTAGTGGTAACTGTATCTTCTTTGTAAGCTTACCTGATTTGGTCTAGAAATTCTGATATCAAGGTGACTTGTATGATTGTGGTGAGGTCTGGGCATCTTGATAAGACATCTAGTACTACAAGTGTCTTGCCAGGCTTGTAGATGATCATCAGATTGAAGGTTTGAAGCTTGAGGCTCTACTTGACTTATAGATGTAATAGAGTAGATTGAGTGTTGATATACTTGAGAGATTGATGATCAGTAATGATATCAAACTCAATATCTTCTAGATAACATTGCCAGTGGTCTAGTACATATATTATTGCTAGTAGTTCCTTCTCATGAGTAGCTAGCTTTTATTTAGCTGGGGCCAGTTTGTAGGACTTGAAAGCAATAGAGTGATGTCCTTTACCATCATCTTGTAACAGGACTACTCCAATAGCAAAATTCGACACATCAGTGGTGACCATGAATTTTAGGCCTTGATCTGCATTATGCAGGACTAGAGTATGGGTCAGGTGGTTCTTGAGTTCTTAAAAGGCTTATTGACAGAAGAGATCCTAGGTGTAGGATATATAGTGGTCTGAGTGTGGGGCCTTCTTCATGAGGTTAGTTAGTAGCTCAGCAATACCAGAGAAGTTTCTAACAAAGCAGCAGTAATAGCCAGCTAGACCAAGGAAGGATCAGAGTTCTGTGAGGTTTGATAGAATGGGTCATTTTTTTTTTTTTTTTTTTTTTTTTTTTTTTTTTTTTTTTAACAGACTCAATATCCTGCAGATTTTATTAAAAGGGAACCTAGACTATATAGGCCAAAACCCTCTCCCACCACCCATCAAACACTGCCCCCTCATTAACCTAGACTAACTATTATCCAGTAGCTCAACCATACCAGGCGCAGCAGAGCCTATATTGGCCCATATCTCATTCTATACACCATGCTCTCTCTATCACTAGGGAAAACCCAGCCATACACCAATGACTGAAAGCATATGCCTGAGAATCCAACATATGTACAAGGCCATACTCAAGTCAAATAGAATAGCTTCTGCCATCCTCAAAAGAATGATAGATAAAGAAAAAACCCTCATCAAAGTACAACATAGTAGATAGGGTCTAGTTCTCCCAGTTGAGGTGAGTAAAGGATTTACACATAAGGTGGGAGGAGACCCCCAACCCCACTACTCAAGCCTGCAGATCTTGATCACATTATCATATGTATCAGCTCCTGGTTCTAGTTGAGTGTAGTCAAGACACCTAAAATAGGTAGCCTCAGGCCCTCTAACCCCCCCTAATGACCAGGGCCCAATCTGCTGAATTGCCAAACAAAGCTGAGAGTAATACCTATTACCTAACTATATTGTACTAATCAAAAGACCCCACCAAAGTAGCACTCATCCCAGCCCTGACAACTGCCCCCAGCCTAATACCCTACTGGTTCACCGTTATCATCCTTTCTTCTATTTGTAATGGCCATCTCCCCTCCCATCCTGACAATACCTGAAAAGCAGTCACCTATGCCAGAACTGTACTCACCAGGAAGCTTGCCAAAGCCAGAGGGCCACACCACAGATACCAAGGACCTGCAGGTAACCTATACTGAGTACTTGATGTCTAAGATCGGCCAACTTCCTATATAGTCTGAGATATACTGAGACAACATCTTGTTGGTAATGGCAAAAGAAAGAAGGTGCCACACTAAAACAGATATACTCCAGACACAGCCAAAGGTATCAGAAACTATGAAAAAGTGGAGAAGACACTGATCAGATACTGATAAAGGGGCAACTCATCATCATTGCCTCCCTCCTACTACCCTGCTATAGGTACAACAAACTAACCCAAGGTAGAGGGGATAATAATTGTGGAAAGTAAACTCAGAAGATTGCCTACCAAACTATTGTGACCAGTAAGGTAGTGGAGAAAGGGGCCTGACAGAATGGGTCATTCTTCAATTACTTCTATTTTGTATAGGTCTACTTGAATTCCTTATATAGAGATAATGTGGCCAAGGTATTTGACTTATTTCTTAAAGAATTCACACTTCTTGAGCTTGATATAAAGCTTGTATTTTTGCAGGATCTTCAGGACTATTTGAATATATTTGAGGTATTCTTCTTTAGTTATACTAAAGATCAAGATGTCATCAAGATATATCAACAGAAAAATAAATAGTTAGTCTTTGAATATCTTGTTCATCAGAGTCTAGAATGTGGCAGGTGCATTAGTGAGACCAAATGCTAAGACCAGGAATTTGTAGAGTCTAAAGGAGATCATGAATGCAGTCTTGGGAATGTCTTCTAGCTTGATTCAAATTTGGTGGTATCCTGATATGAGATCTAACTTGGTGAAGTACTTAGCATTCTTGAGAGCATTAAAGATTTGATCAATCAAGAGTAGTAGATAGTAATTCTTAACAGTGAGTTTGTTGAGTATATAATAGTCTATATATATTTGCAGAGTATCATCCTTTTTCTTGATGAATAAGACTGGTGAGCTATAAGGAGATTTGCTTGGCTGGATGGCTTCTCATGTAAGTAGTTCTTCTAGTTCCTTCTTGACTGCTTCAATTTTGAGTAGTGATATGTGGTACATATGTTTCTTGAGTAGTACAGCTCCTGGGGTCAGTTCAATTTTATGATCAACTTCTTATATAGGTGGTAGACCAGGTAGCTTGTCTGGAAAGATATCCTTGAATTCTTCTAGTAGTAGCTTGATGCTTTCATTGACTGATAGTCTCTTATTATATTTCTTGGAGTAGATCATTACAATAAAGACATGTATTGTCTTCTTAAGTACTTTCTTATACTATATAGCTAACAGTGTTTCAATCTGGGTCTTGCTTATAGTCTTGTCTGTCTTGATCATAATGTTGACTCCATCTTGAAATAAGATAACTTCATTCTTGCACCAATCAATGTCTGAGTTATGTTTCATAAGCCAGGGTTTTCCTAAGATCAGGTCATAATCTCCTAGTGGTATGATCTCAAAGTCTACTTGTTCCCAATATTTCTGGATCTTGATGAGCAGTTTGGTAGTAATTGACTTGATGGAGTATAGAGTACCATCTGTAGTAACTATACTATTATTCTTGGGTGCAGGCTTGGTGAGGATCTTGAGGCTTTCAATGAGATTCTGATTGATGAAGTTCCCTGCAGCTCTGCTGTCTATAAGTACTTGAACTTCTTTTTCTTTAACCAGGCCTTTGAAAATGAGCATAGCTTGAGCTCAATTTTCACTAAAACTTGCTGCTTGATCAGTACTATCAAAACCCTTTTGATCTCATTTGGTTTCAGGGAGTTCTTAGACTTCTATAATTTTGAGTTGACTGGCTTTTTCCAGGATCATTTGTGTGACTCAGTCTCCTTCTTTAACTGTGTAGTCTTGATCCTTCTAGTTGACAAGCAAGACTTGAACTTGTCTGTGAAAGTCTGGATCAATGATATCAGCACCTATATCTAAATGATGTTTGATACTGAGTCCTGATTGTAGTGCAATTCTAGCATAATATCCTTTAGGGCATTGAACTGTAATTTCAGTAGACACAAGAGTGTGGCCTTTGGCTGGAATAGTGACTTGTTTGACTGAGTGTAAGTCAAGACCAATGGCTCCTTCTGTTTGATATTGAGAGACCTGGGCCTTTGGATGAAGCTTCTTGATCTTGAGCTCAAGTTGACTAGTGGTGGGGTTGATAGGTGTATCCTTGGACAACATGGTGACTGGTCTTGAGGGTTTGCTAGTCTTTCTAGGATATTTGGTTACAATGTGTCCTGTTTGGCAACAAAAGAAATAGCATTCCTCTTTCCAGTACCATTCAGGTTACACAACCTTTGGAGAGCACTTACAGTATTGTTTTTGGAGAAAAGAGACTAATAACATGGTGACCGACAGGCAACCTGAGGTGCATACTGGGCAGGGTGGCCCAAGCACTTTTGACTGGCAGCAGGTGGGGAGGGGTCCAGGCCTGGGGGGGGGGGGGGGAGGGGGGGGCTGCTGGCCAGTGGATGTGGAAGAGGGGGAGGAGGTGGCAGAGGCTCAGGATCTGGGAGAGCGAGCTTCATGGAAATGGTGAGAGGGAGACAACAGGTGTCTGGGCTGGAGGGCTGGCTGAGGAAGAGCAAGGAGACTGAGAAGGGGATGGTGCAGGGGAGAGCAGCTCTTGGAAGGGAGGGCAGTGGAGCTGGGGGAGTAGCGACTGGGGGGAGTGTGACTGCTGATGGCAATGGGACTGTCAATCTGGAAAAAAATCCAGATGTGACAGCTGATAGTGAGGCTGAGTGGATGAGGCTTAGAAGACAAGAGGACTTGGCAGATGGTGTAACAGATCTGGCGGTGGCCCCATTGCTCAAGAAATCGATCTCGGCATTCGCAGTTACACTGTACTTCTGGGGCCTAGTGGTGACAGCGAAAATGATGCTGGGGCTCATTGCTAAGCAGGTGGCAGGTACTGCATCTGTGAAGTTTTTGAAAGGACTGGAGGGAGTGGAGGTGGGTTTTGAGGAGGCGGTACCATTGGAGGAGGCACTGAAGATTGGATTGGTAGTTGGGGAGGTGTGTGTTCTGATGGCACGTTGCCTGAAGTGGGACCCCAGGGTGGTCCAGCTGCTGGTGAAAGGAGTGCCGACAGTGATGGTAATGGAGACGAGAAAGAGGGTTGAGGATTTCATGGCAGAATACGGAGAGGTGGTGGATATTGGATTCCGGGTCTGGGAAGGGACCTTGCTCAGGACTGGTGACATGGATGTGAGGATTCGGCTGGCTGGGAAGGAAGCTACTGGGAAGGTGAGGGACTGGCCTTTGGCAATGGTCTGGGGGGTGATCTTATGTAAGGTGACGAGGATGAAAGGAAGTGAGGAGGAGGAGAAGGACTTATTAGAAGCACTGGAAGAGTTGGATGGTGCTATAGAGAGGTGAGCAAAGGCTTGGGTAGCTTTCAAGAAGTCAACACACTTAGAGGTGGTGGATGGAAAGCAGATTCGAGTGACCAAGGAGCAGTGGGAAAGGGCTCAGGGGTATAAGAGACAGAAAGAGCTACTGGCCAAGCTAGATAACAGACCACTGGGAGATGCAAGTAAGGTGAAGGACACAGGGGGAGCCAAAGCGAGTGTCTGGGCTAGTGAGGGGGAGGGGAAGGGCGAGAAGGAGGCAGGGGAGGATAAGGAGAAGACTAGTAAGAATCTGTATGCTGATGGCATGTTTGAGGTTTGGGAGGAGGACTAGGAGGGCTCCCCTACCCCTACCCCTCTTATCAGGTGTGGCCCGGCTTCATGAAACAGGCCAGTAGAAGATGTGCCAATACGAGGAGCCCAGAGGGTACAATTCAGAGTTCTGGAGGCAGCATATGGAGGACAGGTGGTGGCAGCTAGTGAGGAGGAACTGGTGGATATCCTGGAGGTATGGAATGAGTCTGCTAGTGCTGGAGCTGACACCACAATGTTGGATGGAGGGAGGCTGGTGACTCCAGGGGGGAAGGAGGTGGGGAACTTACTTTGGATATGCCAGATGATGAATAACCTGGCAGCAGAAGAGTTGGGGGAGGTGGACTTGCGAGTGATGAGTGATGAGCATTGGGCTAGGATACTACAGGGGGATAGGGTAATGAAGGCATTGAAGGCAGAAATTCTTGCAGTGTACCTGGAGGAGGAAGGGTATGAGGTGGATAAGGAGAGGGAGGTAGAGATGGCGATCATTGCTGGAGAGAGGGCTGAATACTGCTGGAACAAGCATCATGGACTACAGCTCTGGCAGGAGGCATGCATAGAATACCGAGAGGAGTTTGAGGAGAAGGCAGATGGAGAGATGAATGAACTGCTGGCTGGACTGGAGGCTCAGAGGGCAGAAGAGGAGGAGGTGGCTGTGGAACACAATCTGGACATAGTACAGGAGGAGATGAGCATGGAGCAGTAGAGATCGATTGACAACAAACCACACTTCATTATGAATAGTACAACCAATATTTTTTCTTTAAACATGAATGGGTTATGGGGTGCTGCTTGACATAGGGACATTTTTACTTGGATGAAGGGATTGGAGGCTGATCTCTTCCTCTTGCAGGATGTTAGGTGTGAGGGTGATTCTGATAAGATGGAGTGGATGAAGGAATGGGGAGGCATGGCAATTTGGAAGGACAAGGTTGGGATCTTGATTTGGAAAGGCAGAGGGGAGATACAGGATGTGAGGAGCTGGGGGGAGAGACTGGTCTGGGGTGAGTGGATTCATGCAGGCTGGGAGCCAGTGACAGTTGGCTCCTGCTACTGCCCTGCGGTATGGGGTGAGCAGGTAGATTGGGTGAAAGGTTTACAGGAGAGTGGGAGCCTTGCAGAGGCTGGGGTGGATATGCTTAGGGGAGACTTCAATATGGTTCGGGACATACTATTAGATAGAACAGATGGAGGATGGGGTGCGGAGAGCAGGAGTGGAGGACTGGGGGCATGGGAGGAGGTTGAAAGACTAAGTGCTCTGGTAGACGCTGGTAGGGAGTGTTGGGGGAACAGGAGGGTCTATACACATTGGACAGGGGGTCTGGGGACAAGAATCGACTGGATTCTGACAGCCAGCTGCTGGGGCCTAGATGTTTGGAAGTCACTGGAGGTGGAATGGTGTCCATGGTCGGATCACTAGGGGCTTTTGGGATAGGGGTGCTTTGGGGGAAGTGGGGATGGGCCTGGACATTGGCACCTCAATTCCTCTTTATTAGATGACAAGACCTGGTGGGATGAGTGGGCTAAGGACATTCAGCTGAGGGTAGAGAACTGATGGCAGGAAGGGGCCTCAGTTGGGGTCAGGTGGATGAGGTTGAAGGAGATGGCTAAGATTTACTGGAGTGAGGCTGGCAAGGAGGCAGGGAAGCAGAGGAGGCATAGAGTGCATTGGGCTTCTACTAGATTGACTAGACTCCTGAAAGAGTGGGTGAGGCTGAAGAGGTTAGAGGGAGAAGAAGATTGGAGAATAATGAGGGCGAAAATGGAGGTTAGAGAACTACAACAGGTGCTGCGGGAAGAGGAAGAGGCAAGGGTACAGAGCTTGGCAGCATGGCTCTGATGGCAGGGTCTGGAGAAAGAGGAGAGGCCTTCCAAGTTCCTTACAAGGGCCCTTAGGGCAAGGCAAGTACAGCAATGGTAGGAAGAGGTGTTGGACTCAGATGGTATACTGGTGCATAGTGTACAGGATATTCTGGGATCACTGAAGGAGAGATGGAGTGGATTGTGGAGTGAGGAGGAGAGTGGGGCAGATGCTGTATCTATTGACCGAACATTGGAGGATTGGCACCCACCACAATTTGAGGGGCTAGGTGATCTAGTGATGCCTATACAGAAAAATGAGATCCACCAGGTTCTTGCTGCAACGACACCAGGCACGGCACCTGGAGAAGATGGTCTGCCCTGGGACTTTTGGAAGCGAATGGCTAGAGTCCCAGGAGTGATGGGGGAGATGACAGTATTATGCGACTTTATTCTACAGACCGGAAGGTGGGTGGGGGAGTAGGACCTTGGGCTGGTGACGCTACTTTATAAAAACAAAGAAAGGTGGGAGGATTGGAAGAACTGGCGGCTGATAATGCTGCTAGATATGGACAGAAAGTTGATAACTAAGGTGGTGGTGGCAAGATTACAGAAGGTGGCCCAGCAAGTCGTGGGTGTTGAGCAGAGGGGATTTGTGGGCGGTCGGCTCATCAGGGATAGCACTGCCTGGGTTCATAGAGTTATTGAAGGGGCAAGGACCTGTGGACTGGATGGGCATCTAGTCTTCTTGGACCAGGAGAAGGCTTATGACTGGGTGCAAAGAGTCTGGCTGGTAAAAGTTTTGGATAGAATGGGGGCTCTATACCAATTTCGGTCAGCAATGATCAGCCTACTGGAAAGGAGTAGGGCTGCACTCTTGTGTAATGGGCATAGAGGGGTGACATTTCCCTTGGGTAAGGAGGTGCCCCAGGGGGACCCACTGTCCCCCATCTTGTATGCTCTGTCCCTGGAGCCCCTTATGGATAGAATCAGGCAGAGGATTACAGAGCTCCCTATCTTTGGCATAGGATGGAAAGTTGGGGCCTTTGCAGATGACATGGTGGTTGGTTTGGATTCAATTGCTGATGTTGAAGAGCTCAAGAAGACTGTAGAGTGGTATGAGGAGAACTCTGGAGTGAAGCTGAATTGGCATAAGTGTGAAACAATGGTACTTGGCAACAGCCTGGTGGGAGGGGAGGTTATAGGAACAATTGTCCCTACTGGTGAAGCAGTGCAATACTTGGGTATCTATTTGTTGGTCTACAGGTTAGTTCTGCCCAGGCTTTGGTGGGAGCAGAGGATTGGAATCTGGGAGGAGGCTCTGTGGAGTTGGGGGGGAAGACAATTTCTCTGGCAGGGCGGGTCTCGATTTTGAATGTCTACTGGCTGCCCAAGTTGTGGTACTTGGCATATCATCTGGACTTCCCAGCCTGGGTGGTGAAGAGATTGATGAAGTCAGCGAAGGGATGGATTTGGGTTAGAAGGCGGAGTCAGATTGGTTGGGAGACCTTGTCCCTACCAGTGGCGTGAGGTGGTCTTGGGCTGGTTGACTTTCCAAAACGGTTACACTGCTTGCAAGCATGGCGGCTGAAGAGGGCGGTGGAATTGAGAGGAGGTAGTTGGGTTCCTCTGCTACAGAAGATCTGGGAGAGGCGGTTATCACCAAGGGGCTCAACTGGTGATCTCCTCTCATTGGTTGGACTTCAGAACATTAAACAACTGAGATATAAAGGATTTTGGTGGGGGATAGCAGAGGGGGTGCACCGCATTGGAATTCGTTGGCAAGGGAATAAAGGAGAGGAGGCTTGGGACCCGGCAATGTGGAGATGGAATCGTATACTGCTGGGTGGCACTCCTTTAACTGAGTTTGACATTGGTGATAGAATGGAATGTCAAAGGGGACCAGACCAGGATCTGTGGCCTAGCGGGTGGCAAGGAGTTGGAATTGGCAAAGAATGGGACTGGCTTAGTGTTTGGACCTAGAGTGCCGCAGTATGAAAGTAGATGCTGCCAAAGTACTAGGTGGTCTGGTGGCGAATGCTGCAGAGGAATGTTATGCTCAACTTTTGCTCAGAGCACCTTATTGTAGGGGGTTGCTTTGACTGTGAGAAGTGCCATAATGTAGGGCAGGAGGGGGTTTATGTATAGATGCCTGAACATTGGCTAAGAGAGTGTGAGGTGTTGGGGGATTTTTAGCGGGCAATTGGGGAATACTTGGGGGTACAGCATAGGAGAGATGAAGTGCAGGGGAGGTGGGAGGACCTGAGGGATAGATTGGTAGGGGGGATAGAGAAGGAGTGGATTACTTTGGGCTGGGCTTTAGCTATTTGGGTAGGGCTGGCCAGTCACTGGCAGTTTGTTTTTGAGGGTGGGAGTAGACAGGGCATGGGGGACCAGTTGTTGCAGTGGCATAGGCTTATGGAAGACACCTTAACAGGCTAGTGACTTGGTTGGGGGCTGAAGGGTGGTCAGAGATGCCACTTGGTGGAGAAAATTTGTGGACAGAGTGGGGGGAGAGTGGGTATAGTCAGTGAAAGGGTAATCATTATTCATGAGGAGGTGGAGAGGAGCTCCCCTATGGGGATTGGGTAGCAGGTGGAGATGATGTATACTTATTCATAGACTAGTAATAAAGGTGAAGTCCAAGTGACTATAAAAAAAAAAAAAAAAAAAAAAAAAAAGCAACAGAAGAAATAGACTCCAGATTTCTTCAGATAGTCCTTTTCTTCAGAGGTGAGCTTGGTGTTCTTTTATTCATAGTGTCTAAGTCTATTGGTGCCAGGCCAACTGTCCTTTGTTAGTTTCTGTAGTAGTTCTTGAAGTGGTTCTTCTTGTGACATTCTGATTTGAAGCAGTTGCCAAAGGTGATGATATCAAATCTATTGACAATTCTCATGGCTTCATCAAGAGTTTTGGGCTCTTCTAGCTTGACTTTGACTTGTATATTTCCCTTCAGACCTTGGACATAGTGGTCTATCTTTTCATCCTCAGATATTACTGGTAGCTCAAGTAGGATTGACAAGAATTGTGCATTGTAGCTTTACACATACTTGAGTTGCTTGATATTCACTAGCTTGTCTCTGGCTAGCTTAGTGGCATTAGCAGGCTTGAACTACTTATGAAGAGCTCTCTTGAAAGCTTTCCAATCTCTGATTTGTACATATAAGTATACAGATGTAACTATGATATGATTGTGCCACCAGATGGCTATATTTCCTTGGAGAAGTATGGCAGCAAATTGGACTTGCATATCATCTTCCATTCTTGTAAGTTCAAAGTATTGGTCCAATTGGAAGGTCTATACATCTGTAGATAGTCCTCCTTGATGGCTGTCAAAGGTATCTGGCTTGAGTGGCTTAAAACTGACTGGTACTATAGCAGAATATAATGTTCCCATAGTTTGTATTTTCTGCTGTTCTAGTTGTGCTTGAAGTTCTTGAATTTGGTGAGCTATGGCATTGATCATATCTTCTATGTTGAGCTGCAATCCTCCTGCTTCTTCTATAGCAGAGGGGTCTGGTTGATAGACTGACTCTTTATGGCTCATTTTGGGTTCGTGTGACTAGTTGTGACTGGTTTCTGAATTCATGTGAGGTTTTTTAATAAGGTAAAATATAATGACACCACTGCTATCAAGTGTAATGATTCTAGTTTCTTTAAGAGGAAGTGGCTAAATCTGGAAGTTCTAGTAGGCTTAAAGTAGCTCAAAGAAGCTCAAAGAGATACTTAAAGGTTCAAGTGTTCTTGAAGGATTTCTGGGAGAAAATATTCTAAGCTTTATTTAGGCAGAGAATAAGGATATTTATATATGATCTAAAAGAAAGATCCAGAAGGATCTTGGAAAGAAAGAGAAATACCAAGAAATAGGTTCTTGACAAAGCTGACTAATACTATTCTACAATGTTCTGAAAGGTTCCATGACTAGCTAAGACAAGATGCTTGGTACTAAGAAAAGACAAAAATATTCTAGTGGTGTCTGGGTGCCAAGAGAAGGTTTCTAAGCAAGTAGAAGGTGATAAAATATAGTAGAATATTTAATAAATAACAAGAAAAGACTAACTAAAAGACACGAAAATATACTAAGACTAAATATAACTGTGAAATTATTATAAAACTACTCTATCAAGACTTTTTTCTATTTTAGTATTATCTCTCTTTCTACTTCTCTAGCAGAACTATTATATACTGAGAATTAAATCTTTAGATAAGGCTGGCAGATAAGAAGAATACTGGAAAAGAAAGAGATTGACCAGTAGCACTTAAGTGGAAATCAGTAGAGTAAGGGTGAAGAAAATATCAGAGGAGGAGGAGGACTTGCTGGAGGTATTGGAAGATCTGACTAGAGTAGTAAAGAAAAGATGGCTAGCATGGAAGGAGTTCAAGGCTAAGACAGTGATAGAGATTATAAATGGCAGAAGAGTGTGACTAGATTGAGTTGCCTGAGAGAGAGTGTATAAGATGTAGTATTAGAAAGACTTATTAGCAAATCTGGAAGGAAGGGTAGAGAGAGAAAATACTGCTAAAGAAGATGAATTGAGGGTGAGTGCCTAGGTAGAGAAGAAGAGAGAAACTCTTATAGTAACTCTGGGAGAGGATAGAGGCTCCAGGCAGAGTATAGTAGCAGAGAATGAGATGATAGTAAAGGAGGCCCAAGTATAGTATAAGATGTCCACAGAAGGAAGGAGGACTGAAGAGCTGTAGGATATACTAGAAGAGGATTGAGATGAGTCAGTAAGGACAAATACTGAGAGAGGTCAGAGGGTTGGGAGGCAGAAGATGGCTCTAGGTGTTGATGAGATTATAGAAGAAAAGAGATAATTATGAAAAATACTGATAAATATTGCAGCAGATAAGTTAAGTGAGGTGGATTTTCAGATAATTAGTAAAAGACATTGGGGTGAGATCCTATGAGAAGAAGAAGTGGTGTAGAAGCTTCAAAATGAGCTATTGGTGGGCTTGTTGAAGACAGAGAAATATGAGATAGATAATAATAGAGAGACAATATTTCCGGCTCTTTCTTTCTTTCGAACTCAATTGTGAGCACAGAAACACCGAGGCACCATGAACAATACCAAGGGCAAACTTGTTGACCTTTACATTCCCAGGAAGTGCTCAGTCACTAATCGCCTTATCACTGCCAAGGACCACACCTCCGTCCAAATCAACATTGGCGATGTTGACACCTCAGGCCGCCTGACCAGCACTTTCGTCACCTACACCCTCTGCGGTTTTGTTTGTTCAGTGGGTGAATCTGATGACTCTATAAACAGGTTGGCTACTACCGATGGCTTGTTGAAAAATGTCTGGTCCCATGCAAAGTAAACAATTCCCGCATGTTTTGTAGCTTTTGGAGCCAGTATACAACATCTGTCATACATTAGCAGAATAAAACACATAACCTGCATTTTTTTTTTAAAAAAAAAAAAAAAAAAAAAAACATTTTTTTTTTTAAAAAAAAAAAAAAAAAAAAAAAAAAGAGAGACAATATTTCTGACAATTATAAATGACTATATAGCTTATCTATAGAAATCTAGGAAGAAGTTAGAGAAATAGTAGATAGTGTATAAGGAGTATCAGTCTAACATAGAGGCTGTAGATAGTGAGAACTATTAGAAGATCTTAGAAGTACTAGATGTATAGCAAGAGAAGGCAGATAAGCTTAAGGCAGAGAGGAACCTAGATATTACTGGTAATATAGTGAGTTTGGAATTATAGAGCAGGTAATTGGTCCTTTAAAACATTATTCAATATGAATAGTACAACTAGAATCTTCTCTTTAAATATCAATAGATTATAGGGTATAGTAAGATATTAGAATATTTTCAGCTAGTTAAAGGAACTGGATACAGATCTGTTCTTACTATAGAATATAAGATGTGATAAGAGCTTGGATATACTAGACTGGACAAGAAAATAGAGAGATGTGGCCATATGATAGAGTTAAATAGATATATTGGTTTGGAAGAGTAAAGGAGATATTGAAGATATTAGATATTGGGAGAGTAGAGTGATATGGAGAGTGTAGAGAAGGCTGAGCTAGAGCTCTCTGATAGTTGGATCTTATTATTGTCTAGTAGAAAGAGAGGAGTATATGATATGAATAAGAGAACTTTGAGAGATTAGTACTATAGTGGTAGAGGAGATTGATTGTCTAGAGAGAGACTTTAATATAGAATGGAATAGGTAGTTGGACAGAACTGATAGAGAGAGGAAAATGGTTGGTAAGAGCAGTAGTATGGAAGACTGGAAGAAGATTGAAAGTCTGAGCTTACTGATAGATGTCAGGTGTCTTGATTAAAGAGACTATAGAATATATACTTACTGGGTAGCAGGGCTGGGTTCAAGGATTGACTAAATCTTAACTGCTGTATACTGGGGGGCAAATGTCTGAGGCTCTTTAGAGATAGTTTGGTACTCATGATCAGATCATTGGAGTCCTTATAGGATATATAAGTAGTTGATATAAGCTCTGGGATCATTAGCTGGAGAGTGTAGGGGCTGGTGATTGGAAATTATTAAAGGTATTTAAAATCAGATACTCAATAGTTCTGAGAGAAGGCAGAGAGAGAGAGGGGTGCTCAGAGGAGGAGGTATTTAAGGTGGGCTTTCTAGAGGTTAGAGAAACCATTGATGAAGTGGACTGATCTACTGAATAATAGAAAGGAGAGAGATTAGAGGGTTCAGTACATCCAACTAGAAGAGAAGAAGTTGAGGGGGCTGCTAGCAGGAGAAAGAACTACAGGTGAAGGATATAGTAGTACAATTGAGATGGTAGGGCTTGGAAGAGAGAGAGAGGCCTATAAAGTTCTTATTGAGATAGCTTTGGGTGAAGAGGGTAAGGTAGCAGTAGGAAAGAGTATTGGATGAGATAAGAGAGTTGGTGATCAGTACTTCAGAGATCTTGGACCAGTTGAGTTCTCAGTAGAGACAATTGTAGAGTGAGGAGATAAGTGGGGAGGATGTACAGGACATTGAACAACATTTGGAGAATTGGTATCCAAATCCAGTAGAGGGCTTAGGTAAACTTAGAGCACCTATCTGAGGGGAGAAAATCAATAGAGTATTGGTAATAATAAGTCTCAGGATAGCCCCTAGAGAGAATAGATTATCTTGGGATTTCTGGAAGAGAATAGTGAATTTGAAATTGGCTTTAGAGGAGATGATGTAAATATGTGATGAAGTTATTGGCTTAGAGGCTTGAATTGAGGGACAGTACCTGAATTTTATAGCTCTGTTGTATAAGAATAAGAGGAGAAGAGAGAATTGAAAGAACTAGAGACTGATTATACTTCTAGATATAGATTATAAGTTGGTTATAAAGATATTAGTAGCTAGACTACAGAGGGTAGCTCAGCAGGTATTGGGAGCAGAGCAGAGAGGTTTTGTTAGTAGTTGTTTAATAAGAGACAGAATGGCATAGATATATAGTATCATTGAGAGTACTTATACTGTATAGATTGATGGTCAGCTAGTATTTCTAGACTACAAAAAGACCTACAATAGGGTCTGGCAAGTGTGACTTGAGAGAGTGCTGAAGTATATGTGAGTTCTCTCAGGGTTTAGGCAATCTTTGATCAGTCTGTCAGAGAAGAGTCAGGTGGCTATATTAGTAAATAGACATAGGGGAGAGTTTTTTCCCCTGGGCAGAAGAGTGCTACATAGAGACTCATTATTACCAATTCTCTATACCCTCTCTCTAGAGCCTTTATTGGACTAGATTAGATATAGAGTGGGGGGTTTGAATATTCTGTGAGTGAACTGAAAGGTGGAAGTCTTTGTTGATGATATGGTAGTAGGGCTGAGTTCAGTAAAGGATATAATAGTGCTGAAGGAAGTAGTGAAATAATATAAAAGATACTCAGGTGCTAAGCTTAATTGACATAAGTATAAGACTCTGGATTATCTTTTGAGGGATACATTGGTGGAAGATTTCAGTTTAAAGGATAGTATAGAATATCTTTGAGGGCATAAGAGAGATCTATAACTAGAGGCTTAGTAGAGAGTAGGAATTGACAAAGAGTAGAACTAGAATGGTATTTGGTCCTAGAGTAAGTAGATGGTGAGGTAAATTCCTCCCAAGTTCTGAGTAGTAAAATAGAGGCTCTTGTAGCAAAATGTGATACTAAATTATAGATCAGGATATTGGGTAGAAGGAGGTGCTATAGAGTATAAAGAGTGCCTAAATATTAGATAAGAGAGAGGAGTGGTACAGATTCCTAAATATTGACTGAGAGAATACAAAATTATGAGAGACTTTTGAAATCATCAAGAGAAGAATAGAGGTGTGTATACCTGGGTGAGTAGAGGGTGAGAGGTAGACAGGCCTTTCTCAGCTACCATTCATATTATACACACTTTTACAACATACTTTCAAGTCGTTTATTGGAGAAAGGTACTAAGACAATAGCAAATAGCAAGTAATCTGGAGTGCATACTGAGCAGGGTGGCCCTAGCACATTTGACTGGCAGTAGGTGGGGAGAGGTCCTGGCCTGGGGGGAGGCATGAGGGAGCTGTTGACAGGAGGATGAGGAGGGGGGGGAGGCAGCAGTAGAGGACAGAGGTCTGGGAGGGCGAGCTTTGCAGAGATAGTGAAGGAAAGGCAGCAGATATCTGGGTTGGAGGGTTGGCTGAGGAAAGATAAGGAGATAGAGAAGACAGCAATTTGCAGGGGAGTAGCCCTTGGTGGTGAGGGCAGTAGAGCTGGAGGAGTAGTAGCTGGGGAGAGCATAATGACTAATAGTGACAGGACTGCCAATCTGAAAAAAAATCCAGATGTAACTGCTGATGGTATGGCTGAGTGACTGAGGCTTGGAAGGCAAGAAGATTTGGCAGATAGTATAATGGGCCTGGCAGTGGCTCTGTTACTTAAGAAATCAATCTCAGCATTCATGGTGATATTGTACTTCCAGGGCCTGACAGTGATGGCAAAAATGGTGCTAAGGCTTATCACTAAGCAGGTGGCTGGAGCAGTATCTGTAAAGTTCCTGAAGGGATTAGAGAGAGTGGAGGTGGGCTTTGAGAAGGCTGAGCCTCTGGAGGAAGTACTAAAGATTGGATTGATAGTAGGGGAAGTGTGTGTTCTGATGGCATGCTGCCTGAAATGAGACCCTAGAGTGGTCCAACTGCTGGTGAAAGGAGTGCCCACAGTGACAGTGGTGGAGATGAGAAGGAGAGTTGAGGAGGTCATGGTGGAGTATGGAGAGGTAGTGGATATTGAATTCAGAGTCTGAGAAGGGACCTTGCTCAGGACTGGAGATGTAAATGTGAGGATTCAGCTAGTAGGAAAAGAAGCTACTGAGAAGGCAAGGGACTGGCCTTCAGGGATAGTCTGAGGGGTGATCTTGTGTAAGGTAACAAGGGTGAAGAGGAGTAAGGAGGAGGAAGAGGACTTACTAGAGGTACTGAAAGAGCTGAGTAGAGTGGTGGAGTGGTAGGCAAAGGCTTGGAAGGCTTTTATAGAGTCAACATACTTGGAGGTGGTAGATGAGAAGTGGATTTGAGTGGACAAGAGGCAATGGGAAAAAGCTCAAGAATATAAGTATCAGAAAGAGCTACTGGCTAAGATAGAAAGTCAACCACAGAAGGAGGCAGGTGGAATGGTGGAAATGGGGGGTGTCAAGGTGAGTGTCTGGGCCAACAAGGATGGTAAGAGTGCAAGAAAAGGAACAAGAGAGGACAGGAAAGCAGCTGGCAATAACCTGTTTGCTGATGGTATATTTGAGGTTTGGAAAGAGGACTGGGAGAGATCGTCTACCCCTACTCCTCTTATCAGATAAGATCCGGCTTCTCAGAGCAGAGTGGGAGAAGATGTACCAATGAAGGGGGCCCAGTGAGTACAATTTGGAGTTCCTGAGGTGGCAAATAGGGGACAGGTGGTAGCAGTTGGAGAGGAGGAACTGGTGGATATCCTGGAGGTGTGAGATGAGGCTGCAAGTACTGGGGCTGACACCACAATGTTGGATGGCAGGAGACTGATGACTTCTGGGGGGAAGGAGGTAGGAAACCTACTTTAGATGTGCAGGATGATGAATAATCTGGTGGCTGAAGAGTTGGGGGAGATAGACTTGAGAGTAATGAATGATGAGCATTAGGTATAGATCCTGCAGAGGGATGGTATAAGGCAGAAATTCTTATAGTATATCTGGAGGAGGAAGAGTATGAGGTAGATAAGGAGCAGGAGGCAGAGCTAGCAGGGGTTGCTGGGGAGAGGGCCAAACACTGTTGGGCCAAGTGACATAAATTGTAGCTATGGCAGGAGGCCTGCCTGAAGTACCAAGAGGAGTTTGAGGAGAAGGCAGATGGGAAGATGAATGAGCTGTTGGCTGGATTGGAGGTGCAGAGTACTGAAGAGGAGGCAGTGACTATAGAACATAACCTGGACATAGCATAGGAAGAGATGAATATAGAGCAGTAGGGATGGACTAGATAAATATACTATACTTAATTATGAATAATACAACTAATATTTTTTCTTTGAATGTGAATGGGTTATGGGGTGCTTATCAATATAGAAATATTTTTACTTGGCTGAAGGAATTAGAGACTGATCTTATCCTCTTGCAAGATGTTAGGTGTGAAGATAATTTGGATAGACTGAAATAAATGAAGGAATGAGAAGGTGAGGCAGTTTGAAAGAGAAAGGTTGAGATTCTGGTATGGAAAGGCAGAGGGGAGATAAGAGATATGTAGAGCTGGGGAAATAGATTGGTCTGGAGTGAGTGGATATGTACAGGATGGGAGCTGGTCACAGTGGGCTCCTATTATTACTCTGCTGTATGGGGTGAGCATGTGGATTGGGTGAAGGGCCTTCAGGAGAGTGGGATCCTCACAGAGGCTGGAGTAGATATGCTTAGTGGAGACTATAATATGGTCTGAGATGTTCTGTTGGATAGAACAGATGGAAGATGGGAAGCTGAGGGTTGGAGTGGAGGACTGGCAGTATGGGAGGAAGTGGAAAGGCTGAGTACTCTGGTGGATGTGAGTAGAGAGTACTGGGGGGATAGAAGGGTATATATACATTAGGTAGGGGGCTTGGGGATGAGAATTGATTGAATTCTGATGGCCAGCTGCTGGGGCTTGGATGTTTGAAAGTTACTGGAAGTAAAATGGTATCCTTGGTTAGATCATTGGGGGCTTTTAGGACAGGGGCATTTTGGGGGGAGTGGGGATGGGTCTGGACATTAGTACCTCAATTCCTCCTTATTAGATGATAAGATCTGGTGAGATGAGTAGGCTGTGAACATTCAACTGAGGGTAGAGTATTGGAGACAGGAAGTTGCCCCAGTTGGTGTTCGGTGGATGCAGATAAAAGAGATAGCCAGGACCTACTGGAGTAAGGCTAGCAAGGAGACTGGGAAACAGAGGAGGTGACAGGTGAGATGGGCTTCTAGTAGACTGTCTAGACTCTTAGAAGATTGAGCAAGATTGGCAACATTGGAGGGAGAGGAAAATTGGAGATCAATGAGGGTGAAAAGGAAGGTTGGTGAACTACAACAGGTATTGCAAGAGGAGGAAGAGACAAAGGTGCAGAGCTTGGCAGTGTGGCTCCATTGGCAGAGTTTGGAAGAAGGGGAGAGACCCTCAAAGTATCTCATAAGAGCCCTTCAGGTGAGAAGGGTGTAGCAAAGGTGAGAGGGGGTGCTTGACTCTGATAGTATACTGGTGTATAGTATACAAGATATTCTTGGATCTTTAAAGGAGCATTGGAGTGGATTATAGAGTAAGGAGGAGAGTGGGGTAGATGCTGATACCATTGACCAAGCATTAGAGAATTGGCGCCCTCTATGAGTAGATAGGTTGGGAGACTTGGTGTTGCCAGTATAAGAAGGGGAGATCCACCAGGTTCTTGCTATGACAACACTAGGTACAGTGCCTGGGGAGGATGGTTTGCCCTGGGACTTCTGGAAGAAGATAGTGGGGAACTGGGTGAGATGACAGCATTGTGTGATTTGATTCTACAGACAGAGAGATGGGTGGGGGAACAGGATCTGGAGTTGGTAATATTGTTTTACAAAAACAAAGAAAGGTGAGAGGACTGGAAGAACTGGAGGCCAATTATGCTACCAAATATGGACAGAAAGTTTGTTACTAAGGTAGTAGTCATAAGACTACAAAAGGTGGCCCAGTAAGTCTTGGGCATTGAGCAGAGGGGCTTTGTAGGAGGCTGGCTCATTAGGGATGGCACAGCCTGGGTATATGGAGTTATTGAAGGGGCATGAGCTAGTGGATTGGATGGATATCTGGTCTTTTTGGATTAGGAGAAGGCTTATGACCAGGTGAGGTGAGTCTGACTGGCAAAAGTATTGGATAGGACTGGGGTTCCACACTAGTTCTGGTCAGTAATGGTCAGCCTACTGGAAGAGAGTAGGGCTGTGCTTATGTGTAATAGACATAGAGAGGTAGCATTTCCCCTAAGTAGGGGGGTGCCCCAGGGGAACCCACTGTCTCCCATTCTGTATGCTCTTTCCCTGAAACTCTTAATGGATAGAATCAGGTGGAAGATAGTGGAGCTCTCTATCTTTGGTATTGGGTGGAAAGTAGGGGTCTTTGCAGATGACATAGTGGTCGGACTAGGATCTATTGCTGATATAGAGGAGCTTAAGAAGATAGTGGAGTGGTATGAGGAGAACTCTGGGGCTAAACTTAATTGATATAAGTATAAAAAAATGGTGTTAGGCAATGGTCTGGTGGGAGGAGAGGTTATTGGAACAATTGTCCCTGCTAGTGAGGCAGTGTGGTACTTGGATATCTATCTGTTGGTATATGGATTAGTTCTACCCAGGCTTTAGTGGGAGCAGCAGGTTGGAATCTGGGGGGAGGCCCTGTAGAGTTGGGGGGGTTACCAATTGTCTCTGGCAGGGTGTGTCTCGATTTTGAATGTCTACTGGCTGCTGAAGTTGTGGTATCTGACTTATCATCTGGACTTCCCAGCCTGGGTAGTGAAGAGATTGATGAAGCTAGCCAAGGGGTAGATCTGGGCTGGAAGAAGGAGTCAGATCAGCTGAGAGGTCTTGTCCTTACCAGTGGCAAGTGGTGGACTTGAGCTGGTTGACTTTCCAAAGAGGCTACACTACTTGAGAGTATGGTGGCTGAAGAGAGTCATGGAGATGAGAGGGGGAGATTGGGTTCTCCTATTATAGAAGGTCTAGGAGATGAGGTCCTCACCAAGAGGCTCAACTGGAGATCTCCTATCTTTGGTTAGCCTTTGGAATACTGAACAATTGCAATACAAAGGCTTCTGGTGGAGGGTGGCAGAGGGGGCACACCATATTGAAATTTATTGGCAGAGAAATGAAGGAGAGGTAGCTTGAGACCTGGTGATGTGGAGATGAGACTGGGTGTTACTAGGCAGCATTCTCTTACTCGAGTTTGACATTAGTGATGGAATAGAATGCCAAAGGAGACCAGGCCAGGATCTGTGGCCCAGTGATTGGTAAGGAGTAGGAATTGGCAAAGAGTGAGACTAGCATGACATTTGGGCCTAGAGTGCTGAGGTGAGAAGATGGATGCTGCCAAAGTACTGGGTGACTTAGTGGTGTATATTGAGGAGAAATATAATTATACAGTACCTTTTTCAGCTAACATTCACATTACACACACTTTATAATACACTCTTAAGTCGTTTATTGGAGAAAGGTGATAAGGAAATAGCAAACAACAAGTACTCTAGGGTGTATACTGGGCAGGGTGGCCCTAGCGTGTTTGACTGGCAACAAGTGGGGAGAGGTCCTGGTCTGGGGGGTGACATGAGAGGGCTGTTGGCAGGAGGATGAGGAGGAGGTGGAGGAGGCAGGGGAGGACAGGAGTCTGGGAGGGTGAGCTTCGCAGAGATGGTGAAGGAGAGACAGCAGATGACAGGACTGGAGGGTTGGCTGAGGAAAGGCAAGGAGATGGAGATGATGACAGTTCATGGGGGAGTAGTGCTTGGGGGTGAGGGCAGAGGAGCTGGGGGTATAGTAGCTGGGAGGGGTGTGATGGCTGATGGTGACAGGACTGCCAATCTGGAAAAAAATCCAGATATGATGGCTGATGGTGCAGCTGAGCAGCTGAGGCTTAGAAGGTAGGGAGACTTGGCAGATGGTGTGATGGGCCTGGTGGTGGCGCCATTACTCAAGAAATTGATCTTGGCATTTGTAGTGATACTGTGCTTCTGGGGCCTGGCAGTGATAGCGAAAATGGTACTGGGGCTTATCGCTAAGCAGGTGGCTGGAGCAGCATCCATGAAGTTCCTGAAAGGATTGGAGAGAGTAGAGATGGGTTTTGAGGAGGCGGAGCCCCTGGAAGAGGTGCTGAAGGCTGGATTGATCATTGGAGAGGTGTGTGTCCTGATGGTGTGATGTCTGAAATGGGACCCCAGGGTGGTCCAACTGCTGGTGAAAGGAGTGCCCATGGTGACATTAGTGGAGACAAGAAAGAGAGTCAAGGAGGTCATGGCAGAGTATGGCAAGGTAGTAGATATTGGGTTCAGGGTCTGGGAAGAGACCTCGCTCAGAACTGGGGATGTGGATGTGCAGATTCGGCTAGCAGAGAAAGAAGCTACTGGGAAGACAAGGGACTGGCCTTCAGTGATGGTCTGGGGGGCAATCTTATGCAAGGTGACAAAGGTGAAGGGGAGTGAGGAGGAGGAGGAGGACTTGCTGGAGGCACTGAAAGAGATGAGTGGAGTGGTGGAGCAGCAGGCAAAGGCTTGGAAGTCCTATGTAGAGTTGATGCACTTAGAGGTGGTGGATGGGAAGATGATCAGAGTAGACAAGGGGTAATGAGAAATAGCTCAGGGCCATAAATGCCAGAAGGAGCTACTGGCTAAGATGGGGAGTCAACCATTGAAGGAGGCTGGTGGAATGGTGGAACTGGGGGGTGCCAAGGCAAGTGTCTGGGCTGGTGAGAAGGATGGGAGTGCAGGAAAAGGAACAGAGGAGGACAGGAAGGTGGCTGGTGGTGACCCATTTGCTGATGGTACATTTGAGGTCTGGGAGGAGGACTGGGCGGGATCACCTACCCCTATCCCTCTCATCAGGTATGGGCCAGCTTATCAGAGCAGGACAGGAGAAGATGTGCTGATGAAGGGGACCCAGTGAGTGCAATTTGGCATGCCTGAGGTAGCAAAGGGGGGACAGGTGGTGGAGGTTGGAGAGGAGGAATTAGTGGATGTCCCAGAGATGTGGGATGAGGTGGTGAGTGCTAGAGCTGATACTACGATGATGGATGGTGAAAAACTAGTAACCCTGGGAGGGAAGGAGGTTGGAAATCTACTTTAGATATACAGGATGATGAATAACCTAGCAGCTGAAGAGCTTGGGGAGATGGACTTGAGAGTAATGAGCAATGAGCATTGGGTATGGGTATTGCAGAGAGATGGTATAGAGTTGGCATTAAAGGCAGAGATCCTTGTGGTGTATCTGGAGGAGGAAGGGTATGAGGTGGATAAGGAGTGAGAGGCTGAACTAGCAGGGGTTGCTGGTGAGAGAGCCAAGTACTGTTGGGCCAAGTGATATGGATTGCAGCTCTGGCAAGAGGTCTGCCTGGAATACCAAGAGGAGTTTGAGGAGAAGGCAGATGGAGAGATGAATGAGCTGTTGGCCAGATTGGAGACTCAGAGGGCTGAAGAAGAGGCAGTGACTGTGGAGCATAATCTGGACATGGCACAGGAAGAGATGAACTTGGAGCAGTAGGGATGGACTGGATAAAAACACTATATGTCAATATGAATAGTACAACCAATATTTTTTCACTGAACATCAATGGGTTACAGGATGTTTCTCGATGAAGGAATATTTTTACTTGGCTGAAGGGATTGGAGGCTGATCTCTTCCTCTTGCAGGATGTCAGGTGTGATGAGGACTTAGATAAACTGGAATGGACAAAGGAATGGGGAGGTGAAGCAGTTTGGATGGGCAAGGTTGGGATTCTGATACAGAAAGACAGAGGGGAGATAAGGAATATGCAGAGCTGGGGGAATAGACTGGTCTGGGGCAAGTGGATATGTACTGGATGGGAGCCAATTACAGTGGGATCTTGTTACTGCCCTACTGTATGGGGTGAGCATATAGACTAGGTGAAGGGTCTTCAAGAGAGTGGGGCACTCACAGAGGCTGGGGTGGATGTACTGGGTGGAGACTTTAATATGGTTCAAGAGGTACTATTAGACAGAACAGATGGAGGATGAGGAGTTGAGGGTCAGAGTGGAGAGCTGGTGGCATGGGAGGAAGTGAAAAGGCTGAGTGCTCTGGTGGATGCAGGTAGGAAGTGCTGGGGAGATAGGAGGGTATATATGTACTGGGCAGGAGGCTTGGAGATGAGAATTGATTGGATTCTGATGGCCAGCTGCTGGGGCTTGGATGTTTGGAGGTTACTAGAGGTAGAGTGGTGTCCTTGGTTGGATCACTGGGAGATTCTTAGACAGGGTCAGTTTGGGGGGAGTGGAGATGGGCCTGGACATTGGTGCCTCAATTCCTCCTTGTTAGATAATAGAATCTGGTGGGATGGGTGGGCTGCAGATATTCAGCTACAGGTAGAGGGTTGGAGGCAGGAAGGCACCCCAGTTGGTATTCGGTGGATGTGAATGAAGGTGTTGACCAAGACATACTGGAGTGAGACTGGCAAGGAGGCTGGGAAACAGAGGAGGTGAAAAGTGAGATGGGCCTCTAGTAGACTGTCTAGGTTCTTAGAAGATTGGGCATAACTGGTGACATTGGAGGGGGAGAAGAATTGGAGGTCCATGAGAGTGAAAAAGGAGGTTGGTAAACTACAACAGGTACTGCGAGAGGAGGAAGAAGCAAGGGTGAAGGGCTTGGTGGCTAGGCTATGGTGGCAGGGTTTGGAGGAAGGAGAGAGGCTCTCTAAGTTCCTCATAAGGGCCCTTCGGGCAAGAAGGGTACAACAAAGGTAGAAGGAGGTGCTCAATTCAGATGGTGTTCTGGTCCATGGTATTCAAGACATTCTTGGATCTTTAAAGGAACACTGGAGTGAATTGTGGATTGAGGAGGAGGGTGGTGTAGATGCCAATGCGATTGGCTGTATATTAGAAGATTGGCAACCCCCACAGATAGATGAGATGGGTGACTTGGTATTGCCAGTCCAAGAGAAGGAGATCCACCAGGTTCTTGCCACGACAACCTTGGGTATGGTGCCTGGAGAAGATGGTCTGCCCTGGGATTTTTGGAAGAAGATGGTTGGGATCCCAGGAGTACTGGGGGAGATGATGGCATTGTGTGATCATATTCTACAGATAGAGAGATAGGTGGAGGAGCAGGATCTGGGGTTGGTGACATTGCTCTACAAGAACAAAGGAAGGTGAGAGGATTGGAAGAATTGGAGGCTGATAATGCTCTTGGATATGGACAGAAAGTTGGTTACTAAGGTGGTGGTTGCGAGGCTACAAAAGGTGGCACAGCAAATCTTGAGCATTGAGCAGAGGGGCTTTATAGGGGGACGGCTTATTAGGGATGGTACAGCCTGGATATATGGAGTTATTGAAAAGATATGGGCTTGTGGATTGGATGGGCATCTGGTCTTCTTGGATCAGGAGAAGGCTTACAACCGGGTGAGGTGAGTCTGGTTTTGGATAGGGCTGGGATTCCACACCAGTTCCGGTCAGCAATAGTCAGTCTACTGGAAGAGAGTAGGGTGGTGCTCATGTATAATGGACATTGAGGGGTGGCTTTCCCCCTGGGCAGGAGGGTACCCCAGGGGGACCCATTGTCTCCCATTTTGTATGCCCTCTCTCTAGAACCACTATTGGATAGAATCAGGTTGAAGATAGTAGAGCTCTCCATCTTTAGCATTAGGTGGAAGGTGGGGGCCTTTGCAGATGACATGGTGGTCAGATTAGGATCAATTGTGGATGTTGAGGAGCTTAAGGAGACAGTGGAGTAGTATGAGAAGAACTCTGGGGTGAGACTTAATTGGCATAAGTGCGAAACAATGGTGCTAGGCAATGGTCTGGTGGGTGGGGAGATTATTGGAACAATTGTCTCTGCTGGTGAGGCAGTGTGGTACTTGGGTATCTATCTTTTGGTGTATGGGTCAGTACTACCCAGGCTTTGGTGGGAGCAGTGGGTTGGTATCTGGGAGGAGGCCCTGCAGAGTTGGGGGGGCTGTCAACTGTCCCTGACAGAGTGCATTACAATTTTGAATGTCTACTGGCTACCAAAGTTGTGGTATCTGGCATACCATCTGGACTTCCCATCCTGGGTGGTAAAGAGGCTGATGAAGCTTACAAAGAGATGGATCTGGGCTAGAAGGAGGAGTCAGATAAGCTGGGAGGTCTTGTCCCTACCAGTGGCAAGTGGCAGACTGGGACTGGTTGACTTTCTGAAGAGGCTACACTGCTTGAGGGCTTGGTGGTTGAAGAGAGCTGTGGAATTGAGAGGGGGTAGTTGGGTTCCCCTATTGCAGAAGGTTTGGGAGAGGTAGTCCATGCCTAGAGGTTCAACTGGTGATCTCTTATCTTTGATTGGACTTCAGAATACTGCTCAATTGTGAGTTAAAGGCTTCTGGTGGGGGATAGTAGAGGGAGTGCACCATATTGGGATCCGTTGGCAGAGAAATGAAGGAGAGGAGGATTGGGACCTGGAGATGTAGAGATAGGACTGGGTGCTACTGGGCAGAGTCCCATTGCTTGAGTTTGACATTAGTGATGGGATAGACTGCCAGAGGGGACCAGGTCAGGATCTGTGGCCCAGTGGTTGGCAAGGTGTAGAAATTGGTGAGGAGTGGGACTAGTGGAGTATTTGGGCATGAAGTGCTAAGGTGAAAAGATAGATGCTGCCAAAGTATTGAGTGACTTGGTGATGCATATTGAGGAGGAATATCATGCTCAATTACTGCTCAGGTCACCTTGTCGAGGGAGGTTGTTTGGACTGCAAGGAGTGCTATAATGTAGGCCAGGAAGAGGGTTATATATAGACACTAGAACATTGGCTAGGGGAGTGTGAGATACTTAGTGACTTTTGGCAATCTGTGGGGGATCATTTGGGGGTGAGGGGCAGGGGATCTGGCATGTGGGGGTGGTGGGAGGACTTGAGAGACAGACTGGCAGGGGGGGTGAGAAAGGAATAGCTCATGCTAGGCTGGGCACTGGCCATTTGGGTAGGGTTGGCTGGCCACTGGTTATTTGTTTTCAAGGATGGGAGAAGACTGGGCTTGGAGGTCTGGCTGCGGCAGTAGCATAGCCTTATGGAGGATACCTTAACAGACTGGTGGCTCGGTTGGGGGATACAGAAGGGTCAGAGGCATAATCTGGTAGAGAAAATTTGTAGGCAGAGTGGGGAAAGGATGGGAATAGTTGGAGAGAAGGTGGTCTTTGCATGGGTTGGGGTGGGGTGAGGCCCCCCTATGGAGATTGGGTAGTAGGTAGAAGACTGTATATTTAACAATAGACTGGTAATAAATGGCAGAGTCCAAGTGACTATAAAAAATAAAAAAAAAAAAAGAAATATAATGCTCAACTACCACTCAGGTCACCTTATCGAGGGAGGTTGCTTTGACTGTGAGAAGTGCCATAATGTAGGGCAGGAAGAGAGATATATGTAGATGTCTGAACATTGGCTAGGAGAGTGTGAGGTACTTAGTGACTTTTGGCAGACTGTTGGAGATCATTTGGGGGTAGGGTGCAGGAGAGTTGGCATGTGGGGGCAATGGGAGAATTTGAGGGATAGACTGGTGGGGGGGGGTGGGATAGGAATAGCTCACATTAGGCTGGGCTCTGGCCATTTGAGTGGGGTTGGCCAGCCACTGGCTATTTGTTTTTAAGGATAGGAGGAGACTGGGCTTGGGGGTCCAGCTGCTGCAGTGGCATAGCCTTATGGAAGACACCTTGACAGGCTGGTGGCTTGGTTGGGGGTTGTAGGGTGGTTGGAGGCATCAATTGGTAGTGAACATCTGTAGGCAGAGTAGGAAAAGGGTTGGAGTAGTAGGTGAGAAAGTGGTCTTTGTTTGGGAGAGAGTGGGGAGAGGCTCCCCTATGGAGATCAGGTAGTGGGAGGAAATATTGTAAACCTATTAATAGACTGGTAATAAATGGTAGAGTCCAAGTAACAAAAAAAAAAAAAAAAAAAAAAAAAAAAAAGAGTATGAGATAAAGTAATCTCCAGAGAAGACTGATGGGAGGGATTGGTAATAAGTGATTAACTATTGAGTAGGCTCTGGCTATTTAGGTTAGACTTACTAGATATTAGCTATATATATTTGAGAAGGGTCAGCAATTAGAGCTTAGGATATAGATTGTGAAGTGAAAATAGTTAATGCAGGACCTTTTGAATAGTTGGTGGTGAGGATGGGGACCTGGAGGTGGGCTTCATAGAAGGCTTGTAGAGAAGATTTATAGATAAAGTGAAAATTAGTGACCTTCTAGGAAGATAGAGAGGGAGGGAGAGAGAGAGACTCTTTGTAGAATTGGGTGAGAGGTGTATAGGTATATATCTATATATTAATATAATATAGAAGGATTGATAATAAAGTAGAAGTCCAAGTAACTATAAAAAGAGAAAAAAAAAAAAGAAAAAAAAAAGTCTTTTAATTGTTCTTATACTTAGTAGTATTTACTTATATTGAGAAAGTATAATAGAAATAATAATATTACTCTTCTCTAGTAACTATTATTATAAGAAAATTATTCTTACTATATATAGACTAATTCAGATTTAAAGAGATTTTTTTTTTTAGATTTATATACTAGTTCTTAGTTCTAGTAGAAGTTAACTAGACTTTTAGAGTTTAGTTAGAAATACTAAAGTAACTTAGATATATATATATATATATATATTTTAATAGAATTAAGTCTCTACAGATTTTTATTAGAAGAGAACCGAGACTATAGACCAAAATCCTCTCCTATCTCTTCTTCTCCTCTTCTGCAAGTACCAATCTTTCATTATTCTTAAGCTATAAAGAGAACTAGTAGTCTTACCATATCTATATAAGAATTTTATTGTATACCCCTGTCTTAACAATATATAGACTATACTTATCTATTTATTAGAATTAGATTATTAGTTTAATACTCTGAAAGTATATCTATATATTAGATTTAGTAATATTGAGACTGAATTATATAATCCTCCTGACTCCAAACAAAAGCCAGAGACAAAAAAAAATCCTCCAACTAACTAATAAGAAGTAGAATAAATTCATAGTGAGTAAGTAAAGGACTGATATATAAAACTTAGATATCATTACTAAGAAATATAGAGATATATATATAGAGAGGAATTTATATTTAACTAAGAGCTTGTTTATGTTGAATATAAATACTAGAGTATTTATATATATTAGTTAAGTGAGTTTTATAATTTTTGAATAAGAATATATATATATATATATATATTATTATATAGTAGTCACTGAGTCCTTCAAATACATCAGATTCTCTTCAAGGTATATCTCTTAGACTAACTCAAGTTTGTTATAAGCAAGTTCTTATTGGAATACCTTTCTAAGGTCTTATAGTCCTCAAACTTCTTATCTTTAAACTGTCTTATTATCTCTTAGATTATTTGCAAGAAAGTATATATAAGTAAACTGGAACTGACTTTATTTCAAAGGAAATAAGAGGGGTATTTATACAAAATATAATTCAATAGTTGCTAAGATATAAAGCTAAATATAAATTCTAATAACCAAATAAAATACTGGAATACAGAAAACTACCAAGTTCTAGTATCAGCACAGATGATTGTATAGGTTCAGGATGTCTTCGAAGGAGATGAGATCAGTTTCATCTGTATCATCATTGTTATATAGGTTATGTATTTCATATGCTTTGTATAGGATGACATTATTGCCAATAATGTTATCACATTCAGCAGCAGGGAAATTAGAGACTTTCCAATCTATAAGATTCTCTTCTACAAAATAGAAAACAAATGTAGGGTCTTGGGGAGGTCTGACCTAGATGCTGGGGCCTTCTTGGAATGCAGAGATCAATCCTTTTTTTTTTTTTTTTTTTTTTATAGTCACTTGGACTCCCTTTATTAACTGGCATCTATAGTAATATTGATACAGCCTAAGCCCTCAACCTATCCCACAAGGACCTCCCTCCTCCCTAGTTCCTGCAAATGACACCCCATCTACCTTCACCACAACTCTTCTACCACTCTTCTCTACAATCCTCCTTACTAGTCTCTTATGTCCCCCCTCCTTGGGGCCCCAACCAATCCACCATGCCTTGAAGAGCTCAAGCATCAGCTCCTCCCACCTCACTACTCTCAGTCTCACTGGCTACCAGAGGCTCACCTCAAAGATGCTCTACCAGTATTCCACGAGCTCCACCCATATTATGATGGCCCAACCAACCATCAGTCACTCATTCCCCACCCCCCCCACCAGCCTTGACTGCAGTGCTGCCCACCGCCCACCCACCTCAGGGTCAGGCGCCAACACTCCCAACCTCTCCCCAACTACCTTCCAAAAATTCTCCATACTCTTGCACTCCTCCAGCCAATGTTCAGGGGTCTGCACTACCCCTCCCTCCTGCCCTACATTATAACACTCCTCACAATCAAAGACCCCTCCATCTACCAGATGGCCAGCCCTAAAGTTTAGCATCACATTTCGACACAGCAGTCTCCACCATGCTACCCAGAGTTTTGGCAGGAGCCACCTTGACACAACCTTGATCCATGACCAGATGCCTGCCCAGTCTCATCTCTCTCCAATCCCAGCCCCCTGCCAGGTCTCTGGCCAAAGGTCCTGCCCCAGCCCCCTAAGGCACTCCATGCCCTCCTCTAAGTGGAAGTCCTCGACCAGATTCTCTCCCAACAAGAGCCTGTCCCACCTCCACATCACCAGTCCCCAGTCCTCATCCCCTTCAGTACCTTGCTAATGGATCCCAATGTGATGGGCCCCATTGACCACTTCTCACCAGAATCCTTTATATCTCATCCTCTGGCTACTATCTAAGGCCACCAAGGACAGTAGATCACCTGAGCCACCCCTTGGCAACACCCTTGCCTCCTACAAATGCTGCATAAGGGGCACCCATTCTTCTCCTCTCAACTCACTGGCCCTCTTCATCCACCATGCCCTCAAGCAGAGTAGCCTCTTGAGAAACTCCACCAGGCCAAGTCCTCCATGATCCACAGGAAGAGCTAGTACCTCCCAACCAATCTGACTCTGGCATCTAGCCCAGAGCCAAGAGTGGGCTATCTTGAGAAGCTTTTTAACCACCCACTTAGGGAAGTCCAAATGGTAGCCCAGATACCAAAGCTTCAGCATCCAATATACATTCAGAACAGTTACCCTTCCCGCCAGCGACACCTGTCTACCCCCCCAACTTGTCAGTACCTTCCCCCATTCTACCAGCTTGTACTCCCACCACTCCTTGGGAAGTAAAGAGCCATACACTGAGAAATAGATACCCAAGTACTATACCACTCCTCCAGCTGGGACAATTGTTCCAATGATGCCCCCACCTATGACTCCTTCCCTAAGGACCATTGTCTCACACTTGTGCCAGTTGAGTTTCGCCCCAAAACACCTCTCATACCACTCAACTGTCTCCTTGAGCATAGCCACATCTGCCACTGAGCCCAACCCAACTACCATATCATCTGCAAAGGCCCCCACCTTCCAATTGATGCCCAAGATATTCAGTCCACCAACTCTGTGCTGGATCCTATCCAACAAAGGCTCCAGGGCAAAGGCATAAAGAATAGATGACAGCAGATCACCCTGAGGCACCCCCCTCCCCAAGGAGAAAGAAGCCCCTCTGTGTCCATTTGCCAGAATCACAGCCCTACTCCCTTCCAGTAATCCAATGAGTGACTGACAAATGTCCACTGATACCCCAATGCACTCCAGTACCTTCTCTAACCATACTCTCCGGACCCTATCATAGGTCTTCTCCTGGTCCAGGAAAACTAAGTGGCCATCCACCCCTGCAGTCCAAGCACCTTCAATGATACCATGAACCTATGCCATGCCATCTCAGATCAGTCGGCCCCCTACAAAGCCTCACTGCTCCTTCCCTAGCACCTGGTGAGCCACACCCTGTAGCCTTACCACCAGGATTTTGATGACCAGCTTGCAGTCCATATCCAGCAGCATAATTGGCATCCAGTTCTTCCAGTCCTCCTTATGCCCTTTGTCCTTGTACAGCAGGGATACCAGCTCCAACTGCTGCCCTCCAATCTACTCCCCCATACTGATGACCACATCACACATCAGTGACATCTCCTCCAGTGCCTCCTCTACTGATGCTATACATTTCCAAAAGTCCCAAGGCAAACCATCCTCCCCAGGCGCTGTTCCCAGGGTTGTTGATGCCAAAACTCGAAGGATCTCCTCTCCCAAAACCAGTTGGCTAAGATCCCCCAACCCTGCTGCAGGATTTGGGTACCACTCTTCCAGATGCCACTCAATGTCCTGCACCACCTCCCCTCCCTCCTCTTCACTCCAGAGGTTACTCCAAAGGGCGCTCAGCTGGTCAAGGATCCCCTGCACACCTAATACCATCTCTCCCTCATCATTAAGGACTCCTTCCCACTGGTGTCTTGCTCCCCTAGTGTGAAGGAGATGGGATAAAAACCTTGTGGGCCTTTCTCCTTCTTCTAATCTCTGCCACTGTAGCCTTGTCACCAGGGCCTGAGCCTGCACTGCTTCCTCCTTTCTCAACAAATCCTGCAGCTCCACCACTTCCAGCTTAGCCCACTTAGCCTTCCAGTCCAATACCTCCTCCTCCTCCAGTAGCCCAGCCCAATCCAGAAGTAGTCTTTCTAGTCTCCTAGATGCCCATCGGACTTGTCTTCTCCACTGAGCACCTCACTCCTTCCCCACTTCCCCCCAGTACCTCTGAGCTTCGGATTTTAGTCTATGCCATCTATCTCCAATCCTCATCCTGGCTCTTCTCCAATTATTAACCTTGGATCATACCACTACCACTCACGCATTCTACAGGTCCATCTCATCCAGCAGCGAAGAGTTCAGATGCCAATGTCCTGGCCCCTCTCTGCTCTCTCCAAACCTCCCACCTCCCTGAATACCCCAGTGATCTGACCAAGGGCACCACTCAACCTCTATCATCTCCCAAACCATATTACCCCAACACTCAGCAGTCAGAATCCAATCAATCCTAGTACCAAGTCCTCCCACCCAGTGAGTATATAGACGTCGATCTCCATCCTGAAGTCACATGGTGTCTATCAGTGAGCTGAGTCTCTCCACCTCTTCCCAGTCCTCCAATTCCCCACTCCTTCCAGCCATACCCTGTCCCCCATCAGTTCTGTCCAGCCTACTCTCCTGTACCATATTAAAATCACCCCCCAGACAATCCACCCCAGCCTCAACCAAGAGCCCAGAATCCCACAGATCTCCAATCCACACCACTCAGGTCCCCCTCTCAGCCAGGCAATAACAAGATCCCACCACAATTGAGTTCCATCCAGGCCTCCACCATGTCCCCCACACTAATCTACTACCCCAATGTCCAGTATCTGCAATGTCTCCTTTCCTCTTCCTAACCAGGATTCCTACTTTGCCCGCCAAACTGCCACCCCACCCCACTCTCTTATCCATTCCAGGCCATCTTCTTCACCCTCACACTATACATCTTAAAGTAAGAAGAGATCTGCCTCCAGTTTCTTCAGCCATCCAAAAATCATACCTCGCCTCCCAGTCCCCCTAAGCCTATTGATGTTCATAGAGAAAATGTTGGTTTTACTAATTATAGCAAAGTATTTGAGAGTGTTAATATCTGCATATCTACAATTCCATGCTCACTTCCTCTCCAGCCAGATCCAGGTTATATTCCGCCACAATCTCATCTTCCACATTTTGCTGTTCATCCAGAGCTGCCAATAATTCCATGCAGTCCTCACCATCTACCATCTTCACTGATGCCCGGTGCTCCTCGCACACCACCTACTACTTTGCCAGTCCCTTCCACAGCCCCCACAGATAAGCTGCCCTTTCGTTGGCAATACCCAAGAGTGTTGCCTCCCTTGCCTCAGTAACCTCATACTTCTCTGCCTCCAGAAGAGCTGCTATCATCTCATCTCTCAACTTCCTCACAACCTCCTCCTCTTGCAGCACTCACCCCCAGAAGTCCTCACTGATTACCTGGAAATTGATCTCTCCCAGTTCCTCAGCTGCCACATTTTACAGTACCCTCAACAGCCACTTCTCCCCCCCAACTACCTCTGCTGCCTGTGCCAAATCTGCCTCTCCCCTCTTCCTCTCCTCAGTTCGCACAGACTCATCCCAACCATCCTCCAACACATCCTCCAACTCCCCCTCTCCCACCTTGGGGATACCATACTGGATCTGATTATCATCTGCCATCACCATGTCCACTACCATCTCCTCTGACCCCTGTCCCCCACTCTCCTTTGTCTTCTCTCCTTGTCACCCAGCCTCCACCCAGATGCTAGCACTTGCTCCAGTGCCCTCCTCCGTAGCCCCTGCCTTCTGACCCCTATCCAAGCTGGTCAGCAAATCCTTCTGCAGCTGTCTCCCCTTTGCTCTTCTCTCAAAGCACCTTGTCTATTTGCACCTTCTTGCCCTCAATCACCTCCACTACTGTCCTAGCCTCATAAGCCCTCCAAGCCCTTTGTCTCCTCTCCACAGCCCCCCGCCAGGTCCTCAAGTGCCTCCAGCAGGTCCTCCTCATCTTCCTCTGACCCCTTCACCCTCAATATCTTGCACTCTACCATGCCCCACTTCAGCGCCACCAGTCAGTCCCTAGCCTTCCTGGTATTCTCCATCCCAAACAGCCTCAACTGGACATCCACATCTCCTGTCCTGAGCTCAGTCCCCTCCTATACCCTGAACCCAATGTCAATCACCTCGCTATACTCCTTCATCACATCCATGACCAGCTTCCTCGCCTCCTTCTTCTTCACCATCAGCATATCTGCAATCACCAGATGAACCACTCAGGGATCCCAATGCATACACCTTACCATTGGCACTGAAATCCCTCCAACCACTACACCCTTCTCCACTACCTCCAGTAGCAAATTCTCCTCTTCAAACCCCACCTTGACTGCCTCCAGCTTCTTCAAGAACTTAACTGAGGCTGCACCCTTTACCTCACTAGCCAGCAGCCCTAGTACCATCTTCGCTGTCACTGCCAAGCCACAGAAGCACAGTGTAATAGCAAATTCCGATCTAGACTTTTTGAGTAACAGGGCCACCACAAGGCCCATCACACTATCAGCCAGGTCCCCAGGTCTCGTGCCGCACCCCTGTCCAGGTCCCCCATCAGCCGTCACATCTGGATTTTTTTTCAGATTACCCATCACACCATCATCAGTAATCACTGCCTCAGCCACTACACCTCCAGCCCCACTATGCTGACCCCCCAGTAGAGAGGCCTCTATACCACTCATGGTAGCAGATGCCTTCCCTAGCTCCAGCCAGTTATCTAGCCCAGTCACCTGCTTTCCCATCCTGACTTTATCCACGAAGGTCATCCTCCCTCCCCCATATAGCCTTGTACCTCCTCTGCCACCACTCCCAGCCCTGCGTCCCCTTATTGAAGCACTCAGCATACCAATACCAGCACCTTGACCCCCCCCCCCACATACTGTCAGTCAAAGGCACTAGGGCCCCCTGCCTAGTATGCTCAGAAGAATGCATGTTGCTTACTATGTTGATAATACCAATACTTGAAAACATTGTCAAAAGTGTTGTCTGAAGTTTGTGTAATCTGAATATTATTGGAGAAAGATGTGATTATAGACTCCAGAGATCAATTCTTATAGAAGTTGATCTGGATTGTTCTGGAGGATGAAATACCAGAACTCTTCTATCTCATCACTACCAAGGGTGATAGTGGACTGGGCTTTTATTGCCACTCTGACTTCTAGTGCATTGATATAGTAGGCTGACAGATCTCTGAAGTCTGAGACTCTGGTATACTCCAAGTTGGGGATTACCATGGTATATATCTGAAGATCTGATAAATCTTCTTAGCTGTCCTTATTTTACATATATCTATAGGAGTGATATCTTGTAACTCTTGAGGGCTAGTCTGTGGGAGCTCTCAGTAGAGAAGGTTTTCTATTTCATACTTCTGCTATATTTGGAGGCATTCAGTGACAATAGTAATCCTTGTTTCCATTTTACAGTGGTAGAAGCTAAAGTGATAAGGATTTTCAGTATCTAGGTTAAGGCTAGGAGTCCTTTTTGTGGGAGTTCTCATGGCTCTTCTGATGTCTTAGAACTTCCTTTCTTTGACTGAGTGACCTTGGTGGTTTCTTGACCTTGAGGTTTGGCAAGTAGCAGGCATTTTGTTTATAGTAAGTCTTTGAGCTATTTTGGGATTAGTGGGTCTTATTGAGTTGCTGCTACTGTGGTTCCTTGATCCTTCTTTTATATTCCTCAAGATACCTATCCTGTAGTCACAATGACTCACAGTTGGTCATTATTACTTATCTCATAGCCTGGTGAGTCATGCCATATGATCTTCTTATACTTCAATCTGATGGCTTACAAGGTAAGGCCATCTCTTGTACTGATGTCATTATTCTGAGATCACTATTACATCTTTCTCCTGAATAAGGATCTTCTTGAACATCCTTATTCATTGGTCTAGTCCTGAAAAATTTGCTGATTCCATAACCTCTAGCAGGGGGTCAAAAAGTGGTATTTATGAGCTGATATATTCTCTAAGTATTTTGGCATTATAGTGAAGGATCACTTCCTTCATATAGAGCAAGAGTATAATTCTGATCTTGACCAATCAGTTGATAGTTCAAACTTCTCTGGCTTTGAAAGTCTTATAGATAAGTAGTTGCTGGTGCTGTATCTCTTAGAGAATGGTTCAGATAGATTGCTTACTAGTTATAAGATATGCTGTTATGATTCGCAGACTAGAACCTCATGGGCAGTCATTATATTTTACTTCTCTTGTATAGGTTTATAGTATTTCTTGAGTCTGTTCCTATATACTATAGTAGGCAGTATAGTCCCTGAGAATTTTCTAAGCCAGAAGGTAGTTCTCTTGATATCTTGCACATAGAAGAGTCCTTCCCATTTGGGCTCCAGTTTTTGTAACCATAAGGCCTCTACTATATTTTAATATAGTAGGACCTTTTCTCTGATTTGGATGGATTCTAGAGTCTTGTGATTCTTTTCTGCATTCTTCCTTATCAGTACTTGTGACTTGGTGATGTAATCTTTGGCCTTCTTCCTGATTTGGTATAGTCTCTGAATTTCTAAGTCAACTTGTCTCCAAGTTAGGTCTAGATTTGTGGCTGAGGTTCCATCAGAATCTTCTTCTCTGAAGAGCAGTTCTCTTGGGATAAAGTGTGTACTCTGTGACTATATATCTCATAGGATAGAGAGGACAGTTGGGAGGTAGTTATCCCAATTCTCATATGTATCTGAGATCTTCACCAGGATATTTTTGAGAGTTTTGTTGGTTCTCTCTATCTGCCTATTTCCTTGAGAGTGGTATGTAGTGGTCTTGATGTACTGAATCTTGTATTTATGATATATTATCTCATAGAATCTATTGAAAAATTCTGTGCTGCAGTCTGTGGTGATTTGTCTTAGTGTCTTGTAGCAATAGATGATTTCTTGGTACAGGAAGTCAGCTATAGAGAGAGCATTGGCTTCTTGTAATACTCCTACTTCTATCTATTTGATAAAGAGGTCTACAATAACTATAATGTAGCAGTTTCCTGGTAGTGTTACTGGTAGTGGCCCAATGATATCCATTGTAATGTGGCAGAAAAGGATAGGCTTAATTCTTGATGACCCAGGTGCCTGATCTTACTGATCTTGTTTCTGTTTTTAGCACTTATCACACCCTTTAACAAATTGGCACAGATCTTCTTTCATCTTGGGCCACCACATGGTTCTTCTTACCTTGTTATATATATTAGTTCCTCCTAGGTATCTTTGTTTATATACTTTCTTCATTACTTAATATGTCTTATATTTAGATATTATAAGCTTTTCTCCTTTTCTGAGTGTGGTGTTGTCTAGTTCAAATTGTTTTCAAGTCTGGTTGATGATGGTGATAGTCCAGGGTTTGAGGTGATTGGATATCTTCTGCTACCCAAGATAGCTGATTAATCTATAGTATAGTTCCTTATTTATATTGAATAGTCTTAGTGAGAATATTTCAGGGTATTCTTGAGTGTATATCAGCATTGGTATTGGTTCTTCCTAAGTAGTGCTTGACAGTTTAGTTATACTCTTGCAGTCTGTAGATCTATCTGATATATATTTCTTTGGAGTTCAGAGTATGGAATATCTAGGCAAGAGCAGAGTGGTCTGTTTGAATAGTGAAGTGTTTTCCAGCTAGATAGTAGTGGAACTTATCTACTGCCCAAACTACTACTAAGTATTTAAGCTTGCATAATTCATAGTTCTGTTCTACTCTACGAATATCTCAGCTTACATGGGAGATGACATATTCATATTTATCTTTCTTCTGAGCTAGGACTGCTCTAAGTTCTATAGCACTTACATCTGTCTACAGGATGATCTCTAGGTTCCAATCTAGTCTTTTGAGGATAGGTGCTTGGGTCAATCTGGTCTTGAGTTCATTGAAGGTTTCTTGATACTTCTTGATCTATTTGAACTTGGTCTCCTTCTTCAGTAGCTCATAGATAGGTGCTGCAATGTTGGAGTATTCTTTGATAAATCTTCTATAGTAGGAGGCTAGTCTAAGGAAGGCATGGACTTCTGTGGTTGTTCTGGGTCTTGGGTAGGCTACAACAGCCTCAATATTCATAGGATCTGTATGAATTCTAGTCTGGTTGATGAGGTATTCCAGGTAGGAAATTTCCTGGGCTACAAACTTATACTTCTTGGGCTTAATGTAGAGGCTATGCTCCTTGAGATTCTTGAGGACTATATATATGGTTGATATATTTCTGTATAGTATTACTGAAGATAATCACATCATCAATATAGACAAAGAGCTATTTTCCAATCTCATTGCTGAAAACTCTATTTATTAATCACTAAAAACTTGCTGGAGCATTACACATCCCAAATAACATTCATAGGTAGATATAGGTGGCATTAGGTATAATGAAGGCTGATTTCTCACTAGTATCTTGAGTGAGACCAATCTGATGGAAGTCTGAGAACAGATCCAAGATGGTGTAGTATTTGGCTTTACTTTCAAGAGTGGTAAGAATTTCTTGAATATTTGGCAAGAGCTGCCTATTATTCTTGGTAATTGCATTGAGCTTCCTATAATCAATGTAGAGTCTTGGGGCAAACTATCCAGGCTTGCTTCCTTTCTTTGGGGCAAGGACAATGGATGAAGCCTAGAGGCTAATAGCTTGCTTGGTAATTCTGGCTTCTTCAATTTCCTTAAGCTCTGCTCACAGTCATTCTCTATAGGCAGGTGGTATGAGTCTGGCTTTCTGGTAGATGGGCTTAGTATCACTAGTGTCAACTTCATGATAGTACTTGGGTTCTTGATTGTAAATATCTCTGAAGTCTATAGCAAGTACTCTTTCTTTTTGATACAGAATCTTGAGAAGTTGTTCTTCTAAGGGAAAGTTTTCTCTGATGGTATATATGTGCTTGTTCTGGTTCTTATCTTTCTTGTGCTCAAGTTCAGTAATCTTAGTAGCAGCATAAACTCCTCTTCCAGTAGATCCAAAGTCTTGTTCTCCTCTCTTAGTCTTGATGAGTTCAATGGCTTCTATGATCTTGGGCTTCTTGACTTCATAGATCAGCATCTGGTCAATTCTATTATACTCTTGATTTCAAATGGGGTAGTAGAGTTGTGATTCCTGATGATAAGGAAGATCTCACCAGTATAATCAGAGTCTATTACTTCTCCTTTAACTGAGATTTTGCTTTTGGCCAGACTGCTCCTGGTCTTGATAATTTCAGTATAATTTTCTGGCAACTTGACTCCAATTTCAGTGTCAAGTAGAGTGGTGGTCTGGAGTTCAAGGGTAGTATCTTGAATACTAGCAAGGTCTATTCCTATGACTCCTTCAGTCTTGTATTCTGGGATGTTGGCTTTGGGGTAAAACTTTTTGACTTTAAGGGTAATGTCTGATTCTTATTTCTCCTCATTATCACTATCAGCTTAAAGCTCTGGAGACTGGTCATCTTCTTTGGCTTTCTTTTTTGCTTCAGCAGCTTCTTGCTCATACTTCTGTTAGTGGATTTTCCTAACTTCACTGATACAGGACCAGCAGTCATTCAGATGTTCAGAACAGTATATTCTGGTACCATGGGAGCATATTTCTTAAGGGGTATAGCTATCAATGATTTTGTTATACCACTGCTCATCTGTGAGTCTGGGTGTCTTGTTCTTGTTCTTGTTCACTGAGTATATGAAGACTTCTGTGTCCTCTTCATCTCCTTCCTCTATATCTAGTAGAACTCCTTTGTGGACATTGATAGAGACTTGTATCTTTCTTCCTTTATAGTTGATCTACATCTTCTAGACATTGAGGTCAATGATGGCCTTGGCCTTGTGAAGCTATTAGTTACTAATGAGAATATTATAGTTGGTGGTACTTGTAACAATCATGTCTACTGGAATAGTAGCTTCTCTAATCTTGATTAGGACTTCTCAGATCTTACCTAGTGGGGTAGCTTATGTACCATTTGCTATAACATAGACCATCTTAGTAGACTCTTCAATATTCCAGCCTAGATGGTCAATTGTCTTCCTACTTATAAGACATTCTCCAGCACCATTATCAATGATAGTATCAAAGATACAATCTTCAATCTGACATAGAGTATAGGCTGATGTCTTGTGCTGGTCTTCAGATTCTTCACCTGAGTTTTCAGATTCTTCTTGTGTATTGCGAGCTTCTACAATCTTATACTCTTGATTCTTGACAGTAGTTATAAGTTCTACTCTCAACTGCTATCTGAAGGCAGAGACCTTAGCTAGTTGTCCAAAAGTAGCATTGATCTTCTATTCCTTGAGGTCCTTATAGATATTATACTGGTGGATCTTGGTCTTGTGCAGCTTCTGTTCTTTCTTGCTTTTGCTTTCTCCTGAGACTGGAGTAGTTTCTTTAATAATTTGGTGGGTAGCTTTATCTAACTCTATATTTTGGTCAATCTCCTCAGATTGGGTCTTGCTTTGAATAGTGACAGCTGGGGTCTTTTTTGGTCTTCTAACTGGCTTGCTGTTGCTCTTCTTGTTATAGAGCTTAGATCAGGTTCTGACACTTTTAGTAACAGGGTAGTATTCAGATTCCTTATAGTATTTTTTATCATCAGTATCACCAATCTCCTCAATGACTACTATATTGGTTTGTTCTCTGGTTCTGGTAGTATTGCTGAGTTGGGCCTTGTATCTTATTTCAGTTATGCAACTCTTTGCATAGTGGCCTTCTTCTCCATATCTGAAGTATGTGTTATTGTGTTCTTCTGTAGTAGCTAAAAATCTCTGTACTGGTCTCCTGTTGGTACTTTGGACTTCTCTAACAATATCACCAAGATATATAGTCATCTCAGTAAACTACTTGTTAAGTTCCTCTACTAGGTCAGCTTTGACTGTCTTGGGGGTAGGTGGAGATGGTTGTCTGTTTACAACTATAGTAGGTATGATACTGGTTGGCTTTGATAGCTCTATCTTGATACCAGTTATTTTCTCTATTAAGTGTTCAGCAGGGTATCTGGTAGTCCAATATCTCTGTACAAAGATCACTTTCTGGTCAAGGGTCAGAGTAGCTGGGGTAGACCAGATTGTTAGAGCAATTTCAGAGTGAACTCCTTTCAGAAAGGTTGAATCAGCTATTTGTTCCTTGAGGTGGTCATTATAGCCAGCCAAGACAATCTGGTGGCAGATTTGGATATAGAATGAGTTGGGATCTTTACTGAGTCTCTGGCAGATAATATTGAGTTAATCCTTGAGAGCTTGCTTGATCTCTTCAGTATAGTATATAGTTCTGAGGAAGTTTTCATATTGATAAGTTTGGCTACACTATTATCAGCAATAGTAGTTATATTGAACTTATCTCTGACAGATTCTCTGAGGCTGACAGGTAGAAAGACCAATTGTACATCTACACTAAGAACTTGTATGGTGGCAAATTGTTCAAAGTCTTTAATGAAGGTCAGAATTGACTCTTCAGTAGTATACATATCTATAGAATGTAGGGGGACACATTTCTATCTTGTCTTGAATTCTTGTAGAGATAGCTCTTGTAGTCAGAGTAGTTATTATAGGAGTTGTTTATTTTTCAGCTTGAAAGTGAGGGATTCATCTTGAATCATCAGCCAATGAGTACCAAGTTGTTATATAGTAGTCACTGAGTCCTTCAAATATATCAGATTCTCTTTAAGATATATCTCTTAGACTAACTCAAGTTTGTTATAAGCAAGTTCTTATTGGAGTATCTTTCCAAGGTCTTATAGTCCTCAAACTTCTTATCTTTAAACTGTCTTATCATCTCTTAGATTGCTTACAAGAAAATATGTGTAAGTAAACTGGAACTGCCTTTATTTCAAAGAAAATAAGAGAGGTATTTATACAAAATATAATTCAATAGTTGCTAAGAGCTAAATATAAATTCTAATAACTAAATAAAATACTAGAATACAGAAAACTGCTAAGTTCCAGTGTCAGCACAGATGGTTGCATAGGCTTAGGATGCTGATATAATTTTGATGATATAGAAAAAGGGTGCTAGAATAATTCTGAGTTACACAAGGTCAGAATGCTGGTAGAGGAATAGCTATTATATTGGAAAAGAATGCTGGCAGAATTCAGTATCACTAAGAACTCAGAGCAGAAAGTTCAGAACCATGGGGGCTTTATCTTCATCAGAGGTCAGGATGTCTTTGAAGAAGATGAGATCAGTTTTGTCTATCTCATCATTATTATATAGATCATGCTTTATGAAGGATGACATCATCACTGATGATGTCATCACATTTGACAGCAGAGAAATTGAGAGCTCTCCAATCTATGAGGTTCTTTTCTACAAAATAGGAAACAAATATAGGATCTTAGGGAGGTCTGATCTGGATACTGGGGTCTTGAAATATGTATAGAGATCAATCCTTGCAGGAGTTGATCTGGGTTGTTCTAGAGAATGGGATACCAGAACTCTTCTATCTCATCACTATCAAGGATAATAGTGGACTGGGCTTCTGTTGCCACTCTGGCTTCTAGTATATTGATATGGCAGGTTGACAGATATCTGAAGTCTGAGACTCTAGTATACTCCAAGTTGGAGATCAACTATGATATATGTCTGAAGATCTGATGAATCTTCTTAGCTGTCTTTATTTTATATATATCTATAAGAGTAGTATCTTATAACTCTTAAGGGCTGGTCTGTGGGAACTCCTGGCAGAGAAAGTTCCTATTTCATACTCCAACTATATTTAGAGGTATTGGTAGTAATGGTGATCCTTGTTTCCATTTTACAATAGTAGAGAATAAAGTGATAAGGATTCTCAATACCTAGGTTGAGGCTAGGAGTCCTTCTTATGGGGGTCTTTATGGCTCTTCTGATATCTTAAAACATCCTTTCTTCAACTGAGTGGCCTTGGTGATTTCTTGACCTTGAGATTTGGCAAGCAGCAGGCATTTTATTTATGGTAAGTCTTTGAGCTATTTTGGGATTAGTGGGTCTTATTGAGTTGCTGCTACTACAGTTCCTTAATCTATCTTTTATATTCCTCAAGATGTCTATCCTGTGATCACAATGACTTATAGTTGGTCATCATTACTCATCTCATAGTCTAGTGAGTCATACCATATGATCTTCTTATACTTTAATCTGATGGCTTATAAGAAAAGACTGTCTCTTATGCTGATATCATTATTCTGAGGTCACTATTACAATATATATATATATATTATAGTTACTTGAACTTCTACTTTATTATTCTCTAATCTATATTATACTAATATAGATATACAATATACCAAACATACCTTTTTTCAGTAATATTTGAGTTATACAAACTTCTAGAAATACTCATAATATTATTTTTGAAGAATAGATATTAGAAATATAGTGACCAATGAGTATTCCAAGATATATACTGAGCAGAGCAGCCTTAGTATATTTAACTGACAGTATGTGAGGAGGAGTTATGACTTGAGGGGAAGTATATAGGACTTGCTGGCTAGAGGATGTAGAAGGGAAAAAGACATTATTGGAAGATAGGAGACTAGAAGAATGATCTTTACTGATAAGATAAAGAGGAGACATCTATTAACTGGATTGGAGGGTTGACTAAGAAAGGACAAGGAGATAGCAAGGGTTGTGGGGCCTAATGGAGTAATCTATAACAGTAAGAGCAGTGGGTGGGGAGAGTAGTGGCTAGAGAGAGCAGAACTACTAATAGTAAGAGAACTGCTAATCTGAAAAAAATTCCAGATATAACAGTTGATAGTAGATCTGAACAGAGAGTGAGCACAAGGTCTAGAGACCTAACAGATAGTATAATAGGTCTAGTAATAGTACTATTACTCAAGAAATCAAGATCAGAATTTACTATCACATTGTATTTCTGAGGCTTAGTAGTAATAATGAGAATGATTTTGAGGCTTCTGGTCCAAGAGGTAAAAGGAGCAGCCTCAGTGAAATTTTTGAAGAGTTTAGAAGAAGTAGAGGTATAGTGGTTCTAGTTTCTTTAAGAGGAAGTAGCTAAATCTAGAAGTTCTAGTTGGTCTAAAGTAGCTTGAAGAGATACTTAAAGGTTCAAGTATTCTTAAAGGATTTCTGAGAGAAAATATTCTGAGCTTTATTCAGGTAGAGAATAAGGATATTTATACAAGATCTGAAAGAAAGATCTGGAAGGATCTTGGAAGAAAGAGTAATGCCAAGAAATAAGTTCTTAGCAATGCTGACTAATACTTCTGAAAGATTCTATGACTAGCTAAGATAAGGTACTTGGCACCAAGGAAAGACAAGAATGTTCTAGTAGTGTCTGGGCACTGGAAGAAGATTTCTAAGCAAGTGGAACATAGTAGAATGTTCAAGAGATAACAAAGAAAGGCTGACTAAAAGATGTGAAAATATACTATGACTAAATAAGACTATGAAATTGTTACAGGAAGTGGGCTTTGAGATAGAAGATGTACTATTGGAAGTGATAGAGAAGAGAGTGGTGGTGG